>JAULCE010154201.1:0-11903 GCA_032359355.1 Macoma nasuta | reverse complement strand
ACCCCTCGCCATTTCTAAACTAAATGTTGCCGGGTCTAATTTTTAACATTCTAGCAAATGTGGACCCCCATGCCATTGATAAAATGCATATGGGTTCAACTAGACGCAGTTTAAGAATTGACATTTCATATAAACTGTAGTTTAAATATGACAAAAAATGACCTGGCAACGTTTAGTTTAGAAATGGCGAGGGGTTAAAGACTGCTCTTGTTTCTCTATTGAAAGAATGATAATCCAAGTGTTTTTCAAAGGGAGGTAACCTTTACCCCAGACATCTGTGGACATATCATGCACTGGCATGGTGTTAATTTCTATTGTGCATCTTAACTCCTAATCTGCTGAATATTTAAATATGGCTCCTTCTCCATTGACGATTGATTCAGTGAGCCAGCAAATGCCTGCCTGTATAAAGTGGTTAAATGGATGTATAAGGCAAACGGTGCAGGCTTTGATCAGATGACTCCTTGCAAACTCCATTAGCTACGGGACGAGCAGGGAGTAGGACAATGGTTGAAATTCATTCAGACCCTTTACCTTTGATTCTAGGAATCAACAACAATTTAACACTAGTGTGATTCCAGTTAACTTCTTGAAAAAAAATCTTCAGATGAGAGGCTGACACTCTTGAGTGGTATATTCTAAAAATTGAAACAATGAACAATATTGAAACTTTATATATGAAATTTTTATTACGCCATTGCGGCAAGTATATTTGTTAAACTTAAGCTACTTCAGGCCATTAAATGCTACACTTTTGATATATATATATGTCTTCCCCTTTGTGCAAGAACTCAACATCTCCATTATTTCTATGCACTTATTCAGAGTTCTTGCACCAAAGAGACGACATGTAGTTCTTGAATGTTACCTTTATTTCAGAGTCAAGCATGATAAATGTTCCTGCATGTAGACTTTAGTTTTGAGTTTGTGGATTTGCATCTTTTTATTATAGAGCATGCATGTGTTATGATTATGTACAGTGTTATAGTTTACTTTAACCAAATAGAATTATAGTTTATAATATCAGTAGTATCATTTATTACATAAAAACAACTTAGATTGTTGAAAGCATTATAACTTTGATCAAATACTGAAAGATAGTAAACTATTCACATTCAGTCTGAATTGTTTTCATTCAACAGGGTAAAGTAAAAAAGATAGTATATGTAACATATTTCAAGTTTGTGTTAATAATATTTTGATATGTACAGTTCTTCTTTAATACTTTAACAGATATCGACCAGAGGAGTATGCATACTTATTTTGACCTTAACCATTTTGTAGCTGACTAAATCATGTCATTGTTTGGTTATTTTTTCTTGCAACACCACATAAGTTGTAATAGTCCTTTCTTTGGACATCGAACATTTGGAAAAATGAAAATTTGAGAAAAAATTGAATGCAAACATTTGGCATATTATCAACCAGCATTCAGAGACTCGATGCAAACAAAGAACTCATTTTTACTGTTTTTGTTTTAATTTTTGAGCAATCACTTTGATGAAATGATAAAAAAAATGTGTGTCAGTCAGTGAAAGTGTTGCATGATTAGAGCATCTTTAAAATTTAAGAATTGAACAACTGAAGTGGTGTTATAAGAGGCACACTATTGTTTTGTCCAGCTCAACCTTCTTTGTATTTTATTTCTTTACATGACACCTGATTATGTTTGTAGACTAATTTCTAATTATGTGTGCAGTTGTGTGTTTTACTTGAGAGCTAAATGATTTGTTGCAGTGCTAATAGTCCCTGGAAGAAGACACCTGACACTTTCGTACCATTACAGTCCCTACCTGACCCTCCAAGGTAATGTAAAATTTGACCCTTTTGATGCTGAATATTTATATATTTTACTACTATGAATATAAATCATAAGAAACATGGAATTGGCTTATAGAATTAAGTAAGCTGTCTTTCTTGGAAAAATATAGATTTTGGCCCGACAGATATTATGCAAACAGTGCAAAGTGTAAAGATCCTGATCAGGAGGCTACTTCTGGGGCCTTCTGATATAGGTCTATCCTGTTTCAAAGTACTAGTTTCCTCTTTTCCCACACTGAAAGGGTTAACAGACATGACCAAGCTGTGTATTGCACACACCTCCACGTTGACAGTGATACCACACCATGATGGTAATGCAATTTGTTAAAATGTTTTTCTTCACTTCATTTTCCCATTGATTATGCAGAACCAATTGGTTAGCAAAATCTCAGTTTGTTGCAAATTTACACGGTAAAGATAACATTTTAATCAAAACAATTGACACATTTGATGTGACCTACAGAAATAGACTAAAAGTCTTGAAGGAAACAATGGGACACCTTTTACTTATACCTTCTTTAAGTTGCAGTAGATTATAAAAGTACTATAAAAATCATATTTTGACACCAGTTATAGCAACTATAAACTCCTAAGATGGCTTTCCCAGACTGTTTATACTTTCAAGTGATATTGACCAAGACAAACAAATCAGAGAATAACATTTTATTCAAATGTTTTAATTTACACTGCTGTTATCAAATTTACCCTATACTTCAAGAATATTCTTGTCAAGACTTTACCTCTACGATTAGTTATTTTCCTATATTGAATATTCAGATAAGGCTATTGTTTTTCATGGAAAAGGATGGGCTCAGACCCAACAGATCCAATATGCAGTCAATGCAGACAACAACCAGACAACTCCTTTAGGAGCTATCTGATCTGGTTCTACATTGTTTGCAAATGGGGTAAATATGCATATATGAAGTAAAGGGTATACAGATATATACATGTACATTATTTCTTGTGAACAGGTCCAAGTTTCGCAAATTTATAGTGTCTTATTTAAAGCCCAACATAAATAACAAGTGGTAATTATGCATCTATAAAAAGTTATATTTTGCACTCATGCCATTTTAGAACATTTTATAGCCAAAGACGTAAGCTTCTGAAGTCCCTGTAAGTAATAGAGGTGTGTTACATGTTGACAGTAGTTTTGTATTGGTTGCCAAATTTATCTGTAGTTAATTTGAAGCAATGTTTGAAAATCGCTTAGTTTTTGTTGACAAAAATGTTGAATGTTCTACTGTACATGCTTGAATAACTGTGATTTTCTGCAGATGCTTAAGCAGTTGCAATAATTATTGTGGATTTTAATTTTACCATTTTCATATCAAAATAAATATTGACAAACACAATGTACTGTAAATTTTGAAAAGGTTAAAATACTCAAATATGGTCATGGATCATAAGTATTCCATGAAACAATTGACCACAAATCCTTTCACATATTTCTGTTTTCAGACAATAGTTAATTACTACCACTTGAAGTTTGTTTCCTGTCATGTCGCTCTGATGTAGCTTGGTGTTAAACCCTAGACTCAGACCAGGTTTTAATGTTTTATATATATTTTGATTTATTTGGACAAAAACATGCTAAAATGAAGTTTAGATATACTTTTATATAGATTATGTAAGTGCTCAGGTACCTGGTAGCAATTCAGTACCTGGGTAGTGATGTTACCCAACCCGATACCCAGGTACTCCATTACAAGTATCAGCTCTTCTTGAAGAAAAGGAAAGCACTAATTTGAATGCTTTTAAAAACATTGTGAAAAATAAAACAAATGCTCCATTCCTCACAATGTTTTCAAAGGTCATCTTCAAAGGCATATATATGAGAGGAAAAGGGTTAAGATTTGAAAGACAATCTAATTTGACTAGGAAAACATATGAAGTTATCACAATCATAAGTTAAAGTTTTATGCACATCAAATATTGACATCAAAATTAAGCTTCTTTCTAAAATACAGTTTTGTTTGTATTCATGATTTACGCTATGCTTATGGAACCTTACAGATTATAGCTCCTATCTAATAGCTGCAAGAGAATGCCATAAAGTTATTAAAGAGATACATCATTTATAAAATCAAGCACATAATAAAACTGGGATTACAAACTGGGACTATAGGAATTTTGACATTGTGGAAAGACTTTTGGTCCATGACTGTACATCTTATGCGGCCATCTGCAACCAATTACCTCATATGCTATTTTAAGACTCATCCACAAGGTAAGAATTTGATGAAAAGGAACAATATCTAGCAGACAGGAAACTGCCATTTCTGTATTGTTACGGAAACATTGTAGGAAAATGGAGCATTTACTGGTGAATATAATTAATTTAATGCATGTAATTAATCAAGAAAGTAGCTGTGGCATAGTAAACTAGCTGGGTATGTGCATGTTCAAATGTATTGTTTCTTGATGTTGTGTTCTGAAGTTATCTGCAAACCGGCCTGATGAAATAACCAGTCATGTGATGCACATATTTATCATACACCATGTTCTTATATGAGGGCTACAAGTTAGTGCTGTAATAAAGTGGATCTTGCACAATAAGCCCTTGGTCAAATCCGACTCACGTAAGCGTTGCGAGGGGTCTACATAGAGATTTTGGGTTGTTCATGGCCCTCCATGTGTGGCCCCTGCGTGGCCCGTGCGCACCACGCACGTTTAGTCAAGCTACCTGTACCCCATGCAGCCTTCAATTTCCTACGTGGCGCAAGTTGGACGTACACAATGTTTAGTCTGCGATGATATGTTGTGGCTATCCCGTGAGTGGTGCGTGGGTGGCACCTGGGGGGTACGTGGGGTGTACATGCAATTGTCCTTCGTTATTTGCATAGTGTTTAAGAACAGTACAGAAATTTTATCTAGACTTCTACACCAAGTACATCATATATACATACAAAAAGATAATAGTCACATGATTACACTGATCACAAAAAAAACTGTGCGTGAAATAACATTCTTGAGAAAAAATTAAAAACAAACAACATCAACAAAACATTTGGAGAGTGAAATAGAGTTAGATTTTGACTAATTTTGGATTTGCATTTTACAAAATACGCTTTTTAATAAGAATTCTTACCTGATCCACAAGACATCTGTTGAACTTAAAAAATGAGGCGTGTTTTTGGGAATAGCACTATAATTATTGAAATATTTAAGCAAACTGTCAATAATTGAACCAATTTTATTTTAATGAACATTTTTTGTAGTTACAAAATAAAGTTAACTCCATTTCTTCAGTTATTGGCAGGTTTAAAAAACCTCGCTTCATTGCACAAAGTTGCTTTGTCATGGCTATTGAATAACTGAACTAACTTATACGTTGAAGGCCTTGAAAAGTAGTAGCTGTTTATATACTGTTGCCTTTAACTAGCATACTAAGCAAGATATTATGATTTGTGCATATTTCCCGCGTAACACCTGCCGTCACCCACGTAGCACTCAGGTACTACCCACGCACTGTCCATGTAAATACCTCGAGCAAATGCATTTCTACGTTGACCGGATGCAGGTGATGTGACCACTTCCATGTAAAATAGCCACATATGAAAATGTACTGTCGTACGTGTGCGCTGCGCCTATATGGGTTGGATGTGACCGTAACTTAAGGATACAAGACCAGACTTCATGTTTTAGTGCCTAATCTGGGTCCCAACTTATTTTTTATAATTATAATGATCCTCAATCTATTCTAATGCCACATGCAAATGTTAGGAGCCTTCTTTATAATCACAATAGCTTTGTTTTCATTAGACGACTGAATTTAGGGAAACTAATTTCCGCACCTAGATCATTTTGTATGGCACTTACAAAGCTGTCTAGATCATGACTGTACATCATGAAAACCTAGCACAAGTTTAAGTAGAACAACTGCACTTGTAGCATGCATCTGTAACCAAGTATCTGGATGCATTTTTATGCATTGTCATCTAATTACTATCATATATTACTGCAAATTCATTAAAATGCATTCAGATACTTGGTTACACATCATTTAACCCTCTACTCCACACAAGCGCCTTTTAGCACCTCTGTAACTGATGGCTACTGAAAACATTGTAGGAAATAGAGCATTTGCTCATCTTCAGCAAATGCTCCATTTTCTTAAAAGTTTTCAACACTATTCAAAAATGGCAAATTCTTTTGCCTAATTTTTCAAATTTTCTGTCAGATTATTTCTGCCCGGATAAGTCTAAAAATAGCTTGTGGAGGAAAGGGTGAATTGATTGAAAAAATAAAACTGTGTTGTTGATTAATATAATATGTTGTAATGTAAGTCATGGTATCATATGATCACACTGTGTAACTTGGCGTCTCATCTCTATCCAAGCTGCAGACAGACTATTGACACTTGGGCAATCGCTTCACAACATTTGAAACCAATTGGGCAAGGTTAATACATCAAGCAGACAAGAATGTCAGCAGGCAACAACTTAAGCAGCAGAATTAGGTTTAAAACGTTGACATCCACCTGGTTTCACAAAACTTTTCAAGTTGTGTTTTGTCCATAATCTCACACCTTTGTTGGCGATACTGTGGCAGCCAAAATCATATTTACAGATATTTATGTTGTTGCAGATTGTGTCACATAAATGAAGCAGTCACAATTTTGTGTACTATGAAAATTACTCTAATAGTTATTGTATCTTATTGTATCTTATTAAGGTGTTAACTACATTTCATGCCCTACAGTGATTTATAGGGAATTCTCAGTGAAAGAAAACCTTATAATTTCACTGCTGAACAGTGAAATTATAACTTTTCAGCAGCGAAATTGTTACTTGTTTGCAGTTTGTTTGTTTTTTAGTATAATTTTTTGTTTTGGAGTCAAACATTTGGATAACATTTTATTTGTTTTGGACTGTGCTTTTTTTCTGTTTTTTTTTTTTGGACTTGTATTTTTTTTCTTTTTATGGAATTTGTCATTTCAGTTTTGGGGTCAAACATTTTGAATATATTTTTTTTATTTTTATATTTGGACTTGGTCATTTTTTTTTCTGTTTTTTAACTGACTACACTTTAAATTTCAAGAAAATGCATTTTAGAAATAGTATAATTGTATGTTACATATACAGTGTAAGATTAAAATTAATTTCATTCGTGGGAAGCAAAAGTGGTGTTCTCACTCATGGCTCCACAACTCGTGAAAATACAACCTTTGCTTCCCACTCGATGAAATATAATTCGATCTTACACTGTAAAATACAATTATGTTATAAATCATATTTATTGTTTTTGAACATTTAAAATAAACATGTATGTTTTAAAATCATATTTTCATTTCATGTTGCAATCAAGAGAACAATGTTAATGAGAGTATATAAATGAGTGCAGACAGTGTTGACACAGATCAAGTCTCTGCGGTGAAACACTGCATCAGATCTAAACTAGAGTAAGATCCTACATAGAAGATGATACATCTTCACAGAGTCTACACCAGGGTAATAGATAAGGCGGGTATCCAGAATGATACAATCCTTATTTCATTACCAAACCCTGTGTTTAGACTATTCATTAGAATCATCTTGAAAAGACAATTCTTATGAATGGTCACAACATAGGGTTTGGTAGAGAAATTAACAAGTTAGTAGGAACTGATTTGATTCAGCTTGCTTAACTGGAACCCTGGTCTACACCTTTACCCCTTCACTGCCGGAAGCAATTTTGCGCATGCACAATATTTCGTCTGCCTCATTTTCAAACTTCACAGATTAACTTAATTTTTGGCAAAAATATTGGCCTTGTGTCAAACAGCTTAGATCTAAGCTGTTTGCATATGCCACTATGGTTCAGGGTAAGCAGTAAAGGGGTTAAGACAGCTACAGGCATTTTCCCGTGTCTCAGCTGAAGACCCAAGGCTTAACAAAGACCAGTCAGTAAATGTTTCATTTTCTTCCCTCATAAATAGGGAACCATACAAAGCGAAAGCCCGACGTGAGGAAAGAGAAATTGAGAAGAGGACAGTGAAAGCCCTGGACGACTGGCGACCGGCCACACCCCTGAAGCCTGAAAAAGTGGATGAGAAAAAATAGCTGGAGACACTTGGATTTCATTGCAGCATAATAATAATCACTTCTACTCTCTCAGCTTCGGACATAACAGCAGTTATTTGACGCTGGTATAAGTTTGAAAATACCAACAAAAAGTATACAAACTCTTAATTCAGACACTTCTTCTGGTGTTCCCACTGCTTTTAAAAATGGTAATGTGTATTGGCTGATCTTAAACTGAACAGTTTACAATAGGCACTTTACAAGATCACTGATGATGCAACAGTTTAGACCTAGATAAGGACTGAACAAATGAAGGGTCAGATCTAGATCTGGCTGATGCAGGGCTCCTGTTCCTAGGTAAATGGGCAATAAGCAGATGCTTTACCAGTCCATCAGAGACAACAATTTAGCTCACAATCATTACTCCCAGTATGCAGTGAGTTCAAGTGATATGGATATATTTATCATCCTTTTAAACTCTGGTCTCCTTTATTTTTAACCCAGACCGATCATCTTTAATGGATTCAGTAACTCAACAGATATAGGAACCTATTAGAAAACTCTCACTGGACCAAATTTTAACTTCACGCAAATGTTGACCACATTGAGACAATGTGCAGAGCGCCTGTTCTAGCCAGGTCAATTCAGGGTCAAAGTCACACTGAGATGGCAAGTCATATGAGCGCATTTCCTATCCGCCCCATAACTCTTGAAACGCTGGTACACAAATTTAGCAAATGACCCTTTTCCCACAATGTTTACAAAATGATCTGCTTCCGAGGCATTACTCTTTGGAGAAAAGTGTTGAAACATCTCATCATTATGTAGATTTTTGTTTAATAGACAATTTGTGTTTACACACAAAAAGTTTCAATGAAAAAAATAGGTTTGGAGTTATTGCCCCTTGAATTGATGAAAAAAAACGCATTTCCGTCTGTCAGGAGCCATATCTCTGCTACAGATGGCTGGAGTTCCATGAAACTTTATGTGAGTATGTATCATCATTTGGGGATGGTGCACATGTAACCTTTGTTTCTGATATGCCACGAAGGTTTTGAGTTATTGCCCTTGAATTAATTGATAAATTTAAAAAACAATTACAATCCCTCATTAGCTATATATCTTTGCAATGGATGGATGGACTTTTTGAAACTTTATGAGAGTATGACGTTATTGTATTATCACCAGGGGATGGTGCGCTCATTACCTTTTCTTTATTGAGGAAATCTCATTACAGTTTCAAGGTAATTGTAGCTAACTTTACCAAATTGCAAAAAACATACAGGCTCACAGAGCCTTTGCCTTCTCTATAATATCTTTGGCAGGGGATATCAATTCAGTAGGTTTTCTTGTTTGGACAATTTCACATGTTCCATGTTCATTACTAGCATGCTATATTGTTGGATTTATAAATTAGTTTATAATATGAAAAACAACATCTGTACCTTGAAAACAGTGTAGAAACAGATTGGTAGCCATGTTTTGTGTAATACATTTTGTCTGGATGTTATCTGTTTGCTGTTGCAGAGGATTAAATACAGTTGACCTTTATGAGTGGCAAATAGGGGAATACCCTCGTTGCTATATTGAATACTTGGCAAATAATCTTGCTCTTCAAAGTTTGCAATGTCCAGCAATTGTTGTTTGTACAAGGACATTCATTTGTACTATCTGTGATAAACTGTAGTTATAATGCTTTTGCAATACTTTGTATATTTTATGCTTTTTATATTTTGTATATTTTATGCTTTTTATATTTTATAAATGTAAACACATGTACTTATTTATGTATTTATTGTTTTTATGTCCCCGCCCAAAAGTGGCTGGGTCATTATAGTGTTGCCCTGTTCTGTAATTCTGCCATATAGCTTGACCGTAGCATATTTCCTTTTGTAAAGCTCCATGACTACTAAACTTACTGTGTGGATGCTTCTTAAGACAGCCGAGTGTCGCAAACCTTCTCCATGTCACGGTGATCTAACAGGAAAATCTTATCTAGAGCACATCTCCTATGAATACTGAACTTGGTGGGTAGGTACATCTTGGGATTGTGGAGTGTTGCATACTTTTTAAGGACCCTAAAACCATGTCCTTGACCTCTGACTTAAAAAATCATGTCAAACTTGCCTGTTAAATATCTTATCAACTACAACACCAGTGAACACCAAACTTGTTCTGTGGATGAATATTTGGATCATGTTGGGTATCCATTTAATGACAGTGTGACCTTGATCTTTACCTACAACCTCTTGCTTAGGAAGGTCTTGTCTAAAGCATATCTTCTTAGCTACAACTTTGAATGCCAGTGATGTGTACATATTTAGGTATTTGTTATCTTGACCTCTGACCTTAAAGTTAGAAAGAAATTCTTTTAAGTATCCTAAACAACGCCTATCAACATGTAACCCTTTCCTCCACAGAAGTGCCTTTTAGCACCTCTGTAACTGATGGCCATTGAAAACATTGTAGGAAATGAAGCATTTGCTTATGACAAGCAAATACTCCATTTCCTACAGTGATTTCAATACAATTCAGATTCTTTCATTCTGGATAAGTCACAAAATAGCGTGTGGAGGAAAGGGTTAACTTAGTATTTGAATACACCTTTGTGTAACTGTTACATTTACCTCTAATTTGGAGTTTGGTTGAAATTTACCTATTTTATGACAAGTTATGATCCTTTCTTTCCCTCTCGAGGGCAAGGCAGGGGCATCTGTGTCAAGTTTACACATTTCTTAGATTCTATATAGTTCTTATATTGTGTGTTTTATATCATCTAATAATGTCTTAAGTTATTATGTTGAAAGTAAAGTTTTACATTACTTTGATGTATATTTAAAGAATATTTTTTTGTGTTAGGACAAGCTAAAAGCCTGTTTTCCACAGTGATACATAATAGTGTGTTCTTAGTGTAGCTAGTTCGAGCTAGCTAATCTATTTTCATAATGGGCATAATTTTCTCAATAAAGCAGCAGAATGTGTGGACAGAAAGGGTGAATCAAACACATGGCATACCAACAAGATCTGATGGCCTGTTATCAAAGTAGGGTTAATGTCACATAAGCAAATTATCTATTTCTCCCACAATGTTATCAAATGTCATTTGCTACAGAGGCATAAAAAGGGGATGCAGGCCATCTAGTTGTGCTGTTATTACCAAACAGGGTTAGAAAGAAATTAATGTTCAAATATTACAATTGCATGGAAACAATGGTATAAAGAAAACAGAAAAGACAAATTGAGCATAAGCAAGTTCTAAGAATTAGAACTTAGTATCAAAATCAGAAGTCAACAAGACTCAAAACGGATATAAGTTGAGGTTGTTCATTTGGATGTGTTTCCAACAGTGACATGTTGTGCACAAAAGGGCCTCATGGAGGTGCAGGCAGTAAAGACACAGATTGTGTGTTGCATTTAAAATTCAGCATTGATTATTGTTTACACTTGTTTGAGTGATAACAAAATATTGTTGATTCTAAAAAGTGTATATCAGGTACACTGGTCGATACTATCTACATCTCCATCCATAAGTCCTGCTTTTTAGAAGCTCTCATAATATGTAAGCTAAATGACTGTTAAATGTCTAGCTGTCTATATGCATATTTCTCTGTACTAGGAATGCTTAAGCATGATACACGCCTCGGCTACAGTCTACACCCGTGATACACGCTGTCTAGTTGTGCTGCTGTACTTGCTTTCATACATTGCAAGGTGCAAACCAAGAGACTTGTCTTGAAGAAAAGGTTGCATCTGGTCAGGTCCGACTTTCAAAAAACTCAATCTCAAGGCGAGTCCAAAGTTGAAATTTTGAGCTTAAGCAAAATCTCACTTTTTAGTTCAGTGAAAGCCGGGGGATCAAATCTTGCATGATGGAAGATCTGAATGTCATTCTAAGATCTCCAACCTTAGGAAAAAACAAATACAGTCAAACTTCGTTGGGTCGAGCTCATTGGGATGCTCGAAATGAGCTCGACTTAACCGAAGTTCGAGCTAAACAATGTTTCAAGACCTAGTGCATATGATAATATTTTGTTGATAAAGTTATGAAATACCTTATATCATGTGTTTAATAAA
>JAULCE010154090.1:0-11905 GCA_032359355.1 Macoma nasuta | reverse complement strand
ACTCAATACATTTGCATGCATATATATAAACTCCAAAGACCCTATTGTTCTGATAAAATAACATTTTGAAAATAATTGTTATGTATCATAGATTCACAGTGCATCTTTACAGTATCAAGAGATTGCATATTTGTGAATGTGCAGTGTACCAAATACTCAGAACAAGCAAACTGGCTGAAATGATATCCCCTGCTAAAGATATTAAGGAGAAGGTTAAGCACTTATTCACCCTTATACTGCTGAGCGCGACCACAAATATAATGTTCTTAAAAAGCCGCTTTAATCAAGATCAGACGGTATGTAACTTTGATCCGGATTCAAGCGATTTGAAATTCGGCAAACAAAATCACGCACGTGTTTTCGTAGTTTTTAAACACGTTGACAAACTTCAAGACTAAATACCGACACTTGACTTTATTTGCAATATATTGCGTTATCAGCCTAATAAAAAGCTCTTCATGCTGTTAAATGTTGATTGCTAAAAGTGCTGTCTGAGTAATGTATGCGTCTTGTTTATTCTATTTCTGTGCGTCAACGGCATTAGCTGAAGGGGATTAACTCTTGTTCCTTACAAACAGTAATATGATTCGCACCGGGGACTACATCATCCTATAAATTCTTTAAGCGTAGCCGTGTGTAAACTTCAAAACCTTATAGCTCGTTTTAAACGGATTTTGGTCAAATAATCAACAACGGTCGTAGAAAACTGACAATAGTTCGATTTATGTTGTAAAATGTCAGAGAAGTATATATCATTTTTGAAAACCTGAATCAAGGACGTTTTCGCCCACAGCCCAATTCAACCCATTGAATATGACGTCAATCGTTAAAAAAGAAAGTGAAAGTAGAATCAAAGAATGTAGAGTTTTGCATTATTTAACAATTCTTATGATATTTAGTCAACACTACAACATAAAAGCCTATACTATTTTCAGTGCTATAAATATACAGACGTTTGAAAGATAAAAGCAGTTTGTCGCATTTTTGAGGAACTGTTTTGTGGTGTATATCTTTGGAAATTGGGTCAAAGTTTGCAGCCCTCAGAAAACCGTATGCTACCTCTGGCCTTAGGCGCAAGCCCCAGGCCAAACATTGTCAGAAATCCAACGGCAGAAGCTGCCTGAACTGTTACAAGGCGAAATCGGCTAATTAAAAACGCCGTGCTTTGATTTTGATTTCCGACTTTAAAGTATAACATGTAGCTATACGCGACGCCAACACTAAATTTGAGGTAAACACGGTAATCTATGATTTGCATTCATATCCTGCTAGATTCGCACTAAAATAGATTTACTTACGAATCGTTTTATTTTCTTATTAAGAAAAGTCAACCCCTACCTGCAAGATGTCAATTTGAAGACGTTGTTTTACACTTTTACAAATACACGTAAAGCATAATGTACTCTATCACTAAAACTTTGCCCATTCTTAGCCCACACAATTGGTGTATTCGACTGGTCTTGAATCGTTGAGTAACTCGTTACCAGTGGTTCCCTGTGTATCGAATTAGGCCACAAATCCTCAGTCGAATACAAAATGTTACTTATAATACTGAGCAATTACTTAATGCTGATTATCGACTGATACATTCGTTGAGTACAGACAGCAAAACCTAATCCATAAACGAAGTTGACGTAGGTGCAATTGAAGGAATAGGTAGCGAAACACCAGTCGAATACACCTATGTTAAGTACAAGAACGGAACATTGTCCATGACTACAACAATGTGCTAGAAAGATTATTATTTTTAGTGAAAAAGCATGCTAGTCTGCCTATATAATAAAAAAGGCTTCTAGAAATTGAGACCGTAGTCATTTTTTGTTAATGCAAATTTATGTTGTGATATATTTAGCTGACAGGGTACTCTAAATGATGGGATTAGATGTAAAGTCCATCGGCTCAATTTATGCACTTAACATTGGGTCAAAGGTCAACTGAGTGCTCATTTAGTCGGGGTGACCCCTATAGCAAATATCATTTATTGTTTAGTCAGTTTTTGTGATAAAGGAATCAAAGTGGTACCAAAATAGAGTCATTACAATGGAATTTATTTTTTCAGTTATTATTTTTCATAATCTAATTTGCATAACCATGAATATTAATTAGAATATCAAAATTTAGGGAGAAAAATATGAAATAGTTATATTTTTTTATTTTGTTTGAAATAACCCCAATTGCAAAACTTGATCGAATTTTAGCCTAATGATATATCAGAACATCAACTGGCTGACTTAGCTTAGTTTGGGACCAAAACATGCACTATAGGTACAATAAGTTATGTTCCCATGACAACCGTCCTTTAACGACGAGTAAACAGGAAAATATCTTGGCCAGTTTTACAGATAAAATGATTACAATTGTACCAAAATAGAGCTGAGATGTGTTCTTTAGATAAGCGATATTTTAATGTAAATTTATTGATTTGAATAGTATGAATATTAATGAGTTTATCAAAACTTGAAGAAGATTTATGATAAACATATATTCTTATAGCCTCTGGACTTTTTATGTATAACCCCCATGAATAGTAGCTACATGTATAAGGCATCTCAAAGCATACGCTGTTTGATCTAAAACATGCACAAAGGTGTATTTATTGTGTTTCTATGGCAACCGTTCTGGCATGAATACTATAACTTGAAAATGCACATTTCCCAATATCTTGACAAGTTTTGGTACTACAATGGTCAAAAGGTACCAAATGGACACTTGAGTGTTTTACCTTCAGATGAGAATAAATGTACTAAAGTTTTTTTTGTCAAATATACACATTAAAGATATTATACTTTGTTTCCATGGCAACCACCCATTTATGTTAATTAAAATATAATAAATAATAAAATACAAATCTCTCAATTTATTAGTAGGTTTTGGTGCTTGAAGAGTCAAAATGATCCCAAAATAGAGCTAACGTGCTTGTCATCAGGCAAGGATAATATCATATAAACACTATGATTACAAAATGTTTCCATGACAACTTTATATTTCAGGTAATTGGACAAATGAACACAATATCGCTTGATGTCTTTGTAAATTATAAAGTTAAACAATCAAACGTTTTATGCAAAAGTATAGCTTAGATGTTTACCTTAGTTTTAAAGTTATTATATCTTTATAACATTTATTCATATAAACAACAAAAAGTACTTAAGCTGCAAAATTGCCAATATTCTTCCATTATCTTGAGTGAGACTAAACATCTATATTTTTGGATTTCATAAAACATAGTTACCTTAGAGTATCTTGTCCTTGACCTGAACATCCTTTGGGAGACAATTTACCCAAGCGTATCTTTCCGTATTCCCCCCACCATCAGCATCGACCTGAGGTAAGCTATCCCAGCGAATCTTGCCGTTACACCAACATTGACCATCACACTGGGGTCAAGCTACTACGTATCTTGACTCTACCCCACGTTGACTATCTATTATGGACAAGCTACTCACTATGTAGCTTTTTCTTCACCCATAGCATCATTTGATGGGACATGCTACATCAGCATTTTCTTAAAAATCCGTCTTGTGGAAGCTAGTCCGGGATATCTTGTTTCTTTCCTGACTATAAAGTCATATTCCCTAAATTGGCTACCATCGAAATGAGATGCAGCCCCGCATATCTTGCCTCAACCCCGTTACCCTGATCCCCATCCTATGCATCATCCAAGAGACACGCTCTCCCATGGCACCTTGCCTTCAACCCTGACTAATGCTCACCATCTAGACCATCATTTCGGGGGCAAGCTACGCTACGGTACCTTGCTCCCCCACCTCGAAAGTGTGATCACCACTACAGGGACAACCAATCCTTAGGTATCTGGCCCCAACCATATCAACCATTACTTTTAATATATATTGACAATCACGTGGTGATATGCTATCCCATGGCATCTCTCGCGACCTTCATCCTGAGCTTATATTGAGAATCATATTCCACAGGGATACTTTGCCCCAATCCTCACCCTTCACTGACCATCTTCCAATTGACAAGCACCTGTGGAGTATCTGAGTCCCGACCTGACAATCATCAAAGGATCATGCTTCACTATGGTAGACTAGTTAGCCCTATCTTAAACAGCTTGTGGTGTGATGCTGTACATGGGTTTCTTACGTCGCATTCTGACCATGGTGCTGACTGCAAACTTCTTCTTAGTCTCTTGCCACCACCCTGAACATCATCCAAGGGACATTCATCCAGTGTACCTTGCCACAAAACCTGAACATCCTTTTTTTGTAAAAGCTACCCCACTCCAACCTGACCATCATCCAAGGGACCCGGGGTATATATCCAACTCTGAGCATTTTCTTTGTGGCAAGCTACCCCCAAGGAACCTTGTTCCAACTCAGACCATCATCCAAGGGGCAAGCTACCTTAGGGTATCTCCCCTCACTAACGACCAACAATTAGCATCCTGCAGAGGTCGCACACACTTGAAGCAGTATTGACACACTGATCTTCAATGTTTGTAGACACACACGATCATGTCAAACACCGAGTTATTTTTTACGTAAAAGAAACAATGTAACCAGTTTTCTTTTTCAGAGAATTGAACCTATATAGGTTATGAATTTTCATTGTAGACCCTAAATCTACCTTATTTGAAAATAACAAATGGGCCTGTCAAACGAGGTAGATTCAGTCAGAAAGATTCAACCAGCAAGAAGAGAGCAAGATGGATAAGCCAGTTTAACATTTTCTTGGAGGACAAGACAAACTAGTTTAATTTAATCTCCAATGTGCAGACACGAATATTAGGGCAGCTTTTTTCTATGAGAAAGGCACGGTAACCCTAGACAGATTGATCCATGTAATACGCATGGAGTAAACCACATCCGATTGGTGTGGGGGGAAGGCATCCGGGATTTTTCGTTGGGTGTAAAATAAGTGCGAAACTAGTTTTGAAATGTCCAACACTTCTTGGGGATCTTTTTTATAATAACTAGTATACAAATTTGTTAAGGAAGCTCGATGCCGGAAGCGGCTGGTTCCCGGTGCTCTTTGTTTGCTTTGCCTCAACGTAATCGGAGATACTGGTACCAGCGACTTCCGGCATTAAGCTAGCTTAATAACATTTTAATAACTCTTACTGACATAACCACCAGCCCAATGTTTGGTACCATATTGACTTTTCAAGCGCCAATGTTTCAAATTATTGAGAAATTTAGTTTTTATTTTTTTTTATCTAAATCAAACCAATTGTTACCATGGAAACTACATATATTATCTTATATAGTCAACATTTGGCTATAACAACCTCATTCAGTAAGTAAAGGTTTTAAAATGTATATATATGAGTTAGAACTTGTGCTTATCTTTTAATCGATGTCAAATCAGAGCCTTATTTAATATCTTTTTTTTTAAAATAAAACCTGTTCTATTTTTGATAATCTTATTTATATTCATAAATATGCAAATTACATGATTTACCATAAAAACTTCTGTAACCTGAAGGTATAAACACCCAGTTCCATTTTGATACCAGTTTGACTATCAGCAAAATATTGGCAAGGTTTTGAAGAATGTTTTTGTAATGTTTTAGTATTCATGATAGGACGGTTGCCATGGAAACACAATCATAACCCTTTTGTGCATGTTTTGTCTCAAATGCAAGCTTAATCATTCAGCTTATGCTCTGAGATGCATTTTAGCTGGTATTTACGTGTTTTATAAAACATGGTTAGTTCAGAGTCGATTTACAAATATACGTTTCCCATAAATAGTCTTCATATTTTAACGATCTCATTAATACTCAAGTATGCAAATAAATTAATTGCATTACAATTACGTCTACTTGAAGAGAAACACCTCAGCTCCATTTTGGTTCCATTTCTTATCCATGTATCACAAAAACTGACTAAGACTTTTAAGAATTTGTATTTTTCTGCAAAGCATGTTATAAAGGCACGGTTGTCATGGAAACGTTATTTATTACTTAAATGCATTGTTTGGCACTTAAGCAAGATAAGTAAGTCAGTGAAGGTAATTGGATGTATTTTAGCTCAAATTCAATAATGTTTTTCAATTAAGGTTAGTTCAACGGTAAAACGGTCTTAGCGTTTGATATTTTTCTCGAAATGTTGATCTTCTCATTAATATTCATGAGTATTTTTAAGTTCGCTTATCCAATTAAACTTATTTAGAAATAACAATGTCTTACCTTTAGTTTGGTACCAGTTTGATAATGATATTCTCACTTTAGGGGTATCCTTAGTGACCTTAATGACCTTTGACCTCAATCTGACCTTATTTCAGCCATGACAACTTTACATCCCCAATAGAATTCAATGGCTACATATACTGAATTGATATAACATCGATGTAATGCATTAACAAAGAATGCCTACAGTCGTCACACTTTTAGGAATCATAGGTACACTAGGACAAGGGATGAAGTAATTAGGGCACACACCTTGGTATGGGTGCCCTATAGTAATCACCCTGTCCGTCTGTCTGTCCGTTCGTCCGCCTTTCTGTCTGTCTGTCCGTCACACAAATTTGTCCGTTTTTCGTTTCCCATCTCTAACTAAAACAGTTTTTATCAGAAATTCACCATACTTGCTGAAAATGTGTATCAGTATACAATCCAGGTCAAGTTCTATAACCAGCAAAATTACTCCAGGAACATAGGAGTTATGGTCTTTGAATAAGTTAAAAAAAATATCCATTGTTTTCGTTTCCACTCTTTAACTTGATCAGTTTTTATCAGATGTTCACCAAACTTGCTGAAAATGTTTATCAGTATAAAATCTAGGCAGAGTTTGATAACCAGCAAAATAACTCCAGGCACGTAGGAGTTATGGTCCTTGAATTAGTTAAACTTGGCAATTTAGCTCTCTAATTTGAACATTTCTTTTTATCAGAAGTTCACCAAACTTGCTGAAAATGTTTGGTATGAAAAGTTTTGGTTCAATAACCAGCCAAATCTCTTGGAGCACTTCGGGATTATGGTTCTTAAATTAATAGAAAATTGCCATTTTTGCTTATTTGAACAGTTATTTGAAAACTTGCTGATTATGTTTTTTTTATCTCGGTAAAGTACAATAACCAGCAAAATCATCTTAGGCATTTAGGATTATGGTCAGTGCAATATTCTCTCTGCCCCATGACCCATTCTAACAGCATTATATGGGGCCCTTTCTGACTTGGTCAGTGTTCTAGTTGTTACATTATTACATTCAAAATCATTATAGCGGAACATATCATTGGGCTGTTTTCACTTATTTTTAAAAAACCAAGTAAAGTAGAAGTCATCCTTTATACATGTACCAAGGTGATATTAAGAATGGTTGCTATTACAGGAGAACACCCTTATTGTTTGATCAATTCGAATTACTTTGTGCCTGGTCCGTTTCTATGCTATAATTTACCCGCCTTATATTTTCAAGATTATTTCCATTTTTGCCTCGGGCGTTTCAATATAAATAAACGAAACATTTTGATATTAAAAAATCATACATTTTATATAAAAAAAATACAGTTACACGGCGTCTGATCTGGAACGATTACATTCAGTATCAATATGGTTTTCTATTCAATATACGATACGGATCCTAATTAAACCGGGCGAAATGCTTAGTTGAAATCCTGAGCTTTACCAAGGGAAGTCATCACTACTAATTAAAACGTCTCTGATCTAACCTAGCTCGGGATCGATCCCGGACTTCCCGCTACCCAATAGGACGCTCTACCACTGAGCTTCGAGGCTGTTTATAGATCCGAAACCATGCTTTTTAAGAAATCAATAACTCATTATACAATAACAATCTTCGAACAGTAAGTTGTTAACTAAAGAAATGTATGGCTAAAAAGGATAGAAATGTGACTAACCATGACAAATATTGGTTAAGTGTCAATCATAATCAGACATCCGCATATTTGACGCGCCGTCAAAACACCGACAAACCAGGAAAAAATGCTTATCTGAAATCCTGAGCATTACAGAGGGAACCACTATTAATATTTTCAAGTCTTTTATTAGACCAAGCCAGGGATCGATCCCGAACTTCATGCTCCCTAAGCGGACGCTCTACCACTGAGCTTTGAGGCTGTTTTTAGATCCGGATTCATTGTTTTTAAGAAATAAATTACTCATTAGCTCACCTATCCGAAAGTTCAGGGTCATTAAATGACCATTTATGTCAGGTCCCATAACTCTGGAATGGATTTTGACTGAATTGTGCACCGTTTTAGACTTAGTAAAGTTCATTGGACAAACCTTTGCACGCAAGGCCTTTTTTCAGATAATGTGTATGCTGTTGTTTCTATACTTCACACACTTATTAAGGGTCATTAGATGACCCTGTATGTCAAGTGCCATAACTCTGGAGTGAGGTTTTAAATTGACTGATTTTGGCCCTTAAGTGTTGGCCCTGATAGTAATTGCCCTGATGGTGAGCTTTATTGTTCATGAAATCTCTTGTTATAGAAAAAGTATCGTTTCTTCGAACAGTCAATTGTTGAGTTAAGTTATATATGGCTAAAAATGATGAAAAAAGGAATAAACATGCCAATTATAGAGTAAGCGCCCTACAAAAAAGTGTTTTTCAAGATCAGACCACCGCCTTTTGACGTCAAGACACCGACAAACAAAGACAAACTGCTTATTTGAAATCCGGAGATAATTCATTACTTCAAATTTTCAAGTCTTTGATTTGACCAAGCCTGCGGACGCCCTACCATTGGGCTTTGAGGCTGCTTTTAGGTCCGAATCCATTTTTTATAGAAAGAAATTACTCTTTATAGAATATATTTTGTTTCTTCGAACAATAAATTGTTGAGTAAAGACCTATAAGTTTAAAACAAGAAATAAATATGACTATCGCAAATTTAGGAATAATTGCCCTGCAAAACGTGTTAATCAAGATCAGGCCACCGCGTATTTGATGCGCCGCCAAACCTCGCTTTGGACATTTTGATATTCGTCTGATTGTTGTGATGAAATACATTTACCTCGTTCATTATTCATATAAACCGGTTGGTCGGACCACACCAGGCACACACTGAAAGCGGAACTTGCGTCGGTTTCTACGCTGTTATAATATCAATCAGTCGCACACATTTCGTGTTCAAACATGACTGTCTTTACTTCAAATGCGGTTTTCGAATTAGGTAAGTAAGTTTATTAATTGCAACTGAAACACTTAAGTAATCTCAAATATGTTGTTTTCAATGCGTATCACAAGGTAATTAAAGGTAAACTACAAAATATCAAATTGAATCTAGGCTTTATACCGGTTTTCTATTTGGCTTGAAGATTGAAGCCGGAATCAAACTCGATGTAGGGCGATTTTTAAAAGCCACTTACGCATTGCTACTGTTCTGACAGCATCTGTCAGATATTTCAATAGCATAAGAATTACGTATGCATATCTAGGGATTATGTGTTTAAAACAGTGGTTCTGTGTAGAAAGAAAAATATAATATCTCATATTGAGCATCGGCGAACTTATGTGTGTTTGGGGTGGGGTAGCGATTTGAAGACTGTGTAACAAAACGGCCGATGACTCCTTATGGCAGTATAATGGTTTGAAAGATAAATAATTGCTAAACAAAATAGAAAATTCTGACAATTTTTTACAGAAAGGGTTATACCTGAGTCAAATGTAAAGCCGAAAATTCGGATGAAAATTGACGTCAATTTTTCGGCTTTAACGTCATCTTTTATACCACTGCACCGTTGACGTCGACCTGAGATCGACAAAAATATATAATTTTGTACCTTTAAATAGCCGCATTGCGATAGATCACACCCCATCTTGTTTGAAATAAAACGTAACCAATATGGGCCAATAACGATGTTTTCGTTTTCAGACGCCATTGAGAAAACGTGACATCAGGAGCATGTTTGACGCTCTACATATTCAATACTTTTAGAGAAATCGAACAGTGTCTAACACTTTTAAATCAGAAATGTCTTGAAGTTTCCTCTTGCAAAACTGCTCTGCAAAATTCGAAAATAATTTTATAGGCGCATTCCACCTGACGTTACGTCATGCTATCTGCCATTTTATTGCTGTAAGAAGAAAGAGGAAGACAAAATAACATTCCTTGTATCGACGTTTAACTTATCAAATAGTTATATCTGACAAACGGTAAAATACAGATCTGACTTAATTTGAAATCGATTGTTGAGATTTGATCACATTCAAGTAGATTTAGCCTGCCACTAGGTATTTCCGTGGTACTTAAAACCTAAAAAACGATAAAAACTCAAGTAGTGACTCTTTCAATCAGATATTTTCATCAACATAAATCCATTTTATTGACACTGGGTCTTCATTTGTTGACTTCAAAAACCTATTTTTCATACCACTGTCGGCCATTTTGAAAAATAAGATCAGTAGATATTTCCGGTGTAATTAGGTCAGAGGCTACTAATAATTTAATCAACAGCAAATCAATAACTGAATAAAATTTTATCTAAATGACCAGTCTGTTGTCTGCTAAAAAATGAGAATTGACTACGGATATCTCACAGTTTTATTATTTTTTCTAAACATTTGCAATACGTTGTCTTATTCTTAAGAGAAAAGGAACTTGTGTTGTGTCATTTCTCTGAAAGTCATAGGGTCCTAAATGTATGGTGTCGAAACGCCTAAGGACAAATAATCTTGAAATAAAAGATTGATTTTATCTTGCATAACTTCAAAATAAAACACTCTAAGTTTGTAAGTACGATGCATGTGTTTTTTATGTAAATACACAGGAAACATACAACCACCGGATTTATCTAGTCCGACTATGGGCCATCTCAAAGATGAACATGCAAAAATGTGCATATGCCTTTTTATTAAACAAATGTAATATTTTTTTAGATTAGTAGGCTATACAAAGTTGTTGATGTTTATCTGCAGAATAATAACATAACGGTTTCTACATACATATATGTTGATACATATGTGTATACTGAAAAGAACGACGCGACACCTAACGCAAGTAAGCAAAATATATAATGTATATTTCTGATGTTTTGATATATAACATATGCGAAGGGTAACAGTGTTCTAATTTCGTTATGAATGGAATTCTTTTAGTCTCAAATCGCTCGTCGAGTAAAATCGATAAAAATGAAATGTAACGAATGTTATAGATTTAAAAAAATTTACATTATAAGGTTGTTTCTTTTAGCCATAGATCTACTTATAATGCGTATGTAATAAAAAGATTGTTAGTTGTGTCTGTAAATATATGCACTCGTTCTTCCGTGGAATGATATTGCACTTCTTAAGTCGTACAATATAACCACGGAAGACCTAGTGCATATATTTCCATACACACCTGATAACCTATAATTATATAGTCTGTATGATACCCTTGTTGATGGCCGGTCAATACAGGTTTGACTGTAAAACATTTCGACTTGAACATATACAATGCAGTGTTGTGACAAAAAAGACATTTTGTTGACAGAGGGAGATAATGCAGATCTACATATATTTGTATTAATCACAATATATACATGTATAAATATCTTAGTTTTATATTTACTGGCCTCTTCCCTTTTTCGAATATTTAATTGTACCAACCATTGTGGGCTTCCAAAAAGCCGTATTGCTTAAAATGGTCTTAGATTACGGCAATAACCCTTTACTTAATATACCACCTTAGACTCATCCACAAGGATAGCATCTGGTTAAACGGAAGGAAAAAATATGGAAAATGTGGACTTGATAATAACTAAGCTTACTTTTAGAAAATAGTTTCTGTTACTGAAATATAATACAAGTTCATACATTAAAACGTTTTATTATTCAGATAAGTTTCTCTGATCAATTAGGAATTCGCGTAATCCGAGTTCAAATAATCGAGGTTCCACTGTATCTTTAACTCTTTCACCGCCGTAGTCGCCTAAATGCGCCGTTGAAAATAGTGCAGTCCTAGATCTGACGCCGCCTTATAAGGCGGCGTC
>JAULCE010153979.1:0-11907 GCA_032359355.1 Macoma nasuta | reverse complement strand
CTAATGCCTATCTACTACTACTACTACTACTACTACCATTTCTACTACTACTACTACTACTTATACTAATACTACACTAATACTACTACTATACCACCATTGCTGCTGCTACTACTACTACTACAACAACTACTTCTACTACTTCTTTGTAGTATTGCTGCTACTGCATTACACTAATATTACTATTAGTTCTACTTCTACTACTACACTAATACAAATACTACTACTAGTTCTACTACTTTGTAGTATTGCTGCAACTGCATTACACTACATTTACTAATAGTTCTACTACTAATACTACACTACTACTCATACTACTACTACTACATTAATACTACTACTACACTACTACTACAAATACTACTACTAATTTGTAGTATTGCTGCTACTGCATTACACAACTACTACTACTTCTTCTGCTATAAGTTTGCTTTAAAATAACATAAACTAACCTCTTTCCAAATGCTTAGATATCAACTAGCTTCCTTCCTATACCCGACTTATATGACGGTACTTGCAAATATGCTAAAAGTAGCAGCATATTGCACGTGTAGATTGTGGAAGAAAACGATATTGACATGGCGTAACTGTTTTATTAATACAATTTAACTGTTTTGCTCAAAACGTGTCGTCTGTTCCAACCCTCTCATGCTTAACTGTTGTTAGAGTCCTGTTAATTTCAAAAGTTAAAACACTTTAAAGACATCAGACAAGTATATGGTATAATTATGACACCTTTGCCAAGTTTGACAGTAGCAAGATTACCTCATGCAGTCTATTGTTATGCCAAAGTGCTTTGCCACAATCCTAGCTATAATCCTCTAATGCCATTAAAAAAGCGTGCTTGCAGCAGTAAACCGATATAGGTATCTCATGGTTTCTCCATTCAAATCACAGTATTCACATGCAGAGTGGACAAAATTGGTATAATTGCTATAAAGGTCAGATCACTGGTCTGATGTCCTTAATAAAGACATCTTACCAGTGTACATGTACGGATTATATACCGCAGCTGACGTGTGGCAATTTACAGTTAGACATGACTTTTGCATGCAGTTTTCAATGGTTATAACTGAACAAAATGAGGATCAGGTAGATTTTTTTTGTAATGCTGTACAGTAAGCTTTATAAGCATAACTGTTCCCAAAGGTCAATATAACTTTCATTTTATAGCAATGTCGTGTATCCAAAATAAACACATAACAAGTTAAAGCTCATATACAGTAAACTCCCTCTACTATTGTCACCGAATGTCCTCAAAGACAGGTGTTAGCTTATTAATGTAGATCAAAAGTAATGCAAAAAGCTACCATCTGTCTCTTAGGCTGTACACATTGGCTATTTTAAGTTGTCTCATAAGAAGGGGTTTACTTTACATAATATTATGTTTACTGATCACTAATACACACTAAAACTCGTTTACGTTTGTATCCCACATAACTTAATTAACAGACGAATATTGACAAACTCTTTTGCAAAACTCCGTGCGGTTCATCTTAGTCCATAACTTAGATAAGTGCAAGGTTGAAAATATATTCTTTAAAGACAAATGTTGCAATCATTCATTGGAATGAAAATGAAATGAGTCACCCATTTCCTTTACTTCGCGTCTCTGATATCCTTTGCAAACATGGGGAACTTATATAAGCAATCGAGTATCGTCTCTAATTGACATTCTGTTTGTAGGTTCAAAAAGGATTTAGTAATGTAACAGACGACCATTTCGCTGAGGGAAATCTGTTTAAAGTGCTGAGCCTTTAGTACTCTAAGAACCTTTTCAGCTGCAAACAATGCCGTCAGCCAGTATTAAAATTACATTTTTCTATCATATCTCTTAAAATTTGAATCGGAGTGTCAAACAGGATATATGTAGATGCCAAACTAATCGGGTGTCTCATCTGGATCCAAACTGATCTCAAATGGC
The DNA here is from genome assembly GCA_032359355.1 of Macoma nasuta. Taxonomy (NCBI): domain Eukaryota; kingdom Metazoa; phylum Mollusca; class Bivalvia; order Cardiida; family Tellinidae; genus Macoma; species Macoma nasuta. The sequence continues at coordinate 9,983 of JAULCE010153979.1, read as the reverse complement.
TACACAAATTCACAGTGCAGAAGATTAAATAAACCTTTTCGCATGGTCTACACTGTTTATCCTCACGTTTTCCTAGGTTTTAAGAATTATTGGTGAATACACCTTCCTGTTTATATTTCTCCATATATGTATTTGTCTTAAAATCTAGTTGGGGCCTCACGGTACAAGTAAACCTACAGTCCGACTCGGAATCCCTGACAGTGACGTCATTTTGTATTTACATTTCAAACAATATTGGACGGTATTTAACGATACTTGAATATAACAGTTCAATGAATCAGTGGATTCCGTGGTAGTCCAGAGGTACAACATAGGAGTGTCATTGCAAGGGTCGTGAGTTCGAACCCGACCATGGGCGACTTTTTTCAAGGTAACTTTTTATGTCTTTTAGAGAGAGAGAGCAAGTCTGCAAATGTTGGGTTTCCTAATTAAACCGACATTAGTTTCGTGCCATATCCGTTATTAATAATATACTAGTATTTTTAATAATTTTAATAGGATGAGGTCAATCAATAGCTCATCTACGCCGTCATGACATATCCGTGATCTCGCTTAGGATTTTAAAAACCCATTGTAAGTCAATGTAAGTTAGGATTTTACACGAATACTAGTAACAAGACGACCTAGTTTTATAAATAACCTCTTGTAATATCTTCACAGTCAAATGCTGCTTTCTTGACGTTCAACGGTAAAGAAGATTATTTCCTGTAAATTGAATGCCGCCGTTATGCAGCTCATATTTAAACTAATAAATCCACCAAAGAAATGGAGCTAGCGTAATGGCCCTCTGGCACTACACTGTCATTGTTTTCTATGAAACTTGGAATTCCGTGCAATAACCTTCATTCTTTTCTGTTATTAACCAAAGGGAAATAACTAAAAGGACTGAAGCAACTGATATTGTCCCTAAGCATCCTCTAGATGTATAATCGCCTATGGACCAGCTATATCCATTCAGATCTGTATCGTTACGATTTTAATGTTATTAGTGTACGTACTGTATATTGAAAGAACAGTAAGTAAACCAAGTGGGCCATGTAATACAGAGTCAACTTTATTGATAGTATGTTTATTCAGCGGGTTTTGAATACGCCGGTGCAAGTTTGCACGAACAGATGGCACTTCGATCATTTACAAACTGGCATCTCTTCGCACTGATTTACAAAACAGAAAATATTGCGACTAGGTTTTGATATCTATCATTATGTACAGGTAATCACTTTGACTAGAATTAACTCATCTTTATTAGCAAAAGTTAATAAACATTGGCAAACACACGATACAAATAATTTACAATAACAAACTGGATCTCCCATTCTTAACAACTTCACTAACACTCAACTTTCTTTCATCACCCTTACATCTACATATCGTTAAAAAGCATAAACATGATTCATAAGTAACATTATTGATGGTGAATAGATCTATTTCAATTTGTTTCATATTAAAACTCGAAACAGCTAGTTTATTATTCTCATAACCTCAGTAAACCCATGATAGTGTGTATCATATACTTGAATCAAACTGTTAATATTTCCAACCGAGACTTTATATATGTTTCTTATAATTTTAGAATAAACGCCTTTCTAATCTGAAGTTCTGAGATAAAAAACTTCCATTATCGTAATATGACCAAATGTCCCGTTAACGCAGGCTCGTTTATGTCTACAAGTATACACTGGTAAATGCAACTTACTTTAGCAAATAAGATTCGAAATAACCACTTGCATGTACCATCATCAACTCTAGCATTTCAAACGGTAGACAAAATAGAAATCCTTGATATGAAAAATGGAAATAGTATAAAAGCGTGTTATGTCTTCTTTCACATATCTTATAAAAACTGATATCTACAAACAATAACCAAATTACCCTTAAAGCGATATTTAAATGCAAACTTTATTGTATGGTATATGACATGTATCACCCTGTTTGTTTCATAAGGAGATTTCAAGCAAAATTATATATTCTTTATCAGCAATTTCAAGAAGATTATATTTGTGTTTGTCAATTTAAATAAATGAACCTAAAATGTATGATATTTGATCAAATATCGGTATGGCGGTATACTTTCATAGGTTATTATTGTGCAACATTAATTGACTTACACTGCATTTAGATAATAGACCGATAATTACGTTTGTCTGCAAAACGTAGCTTAAATGGTACGCTACATGTACAGTCGTAACACGTTATTTCTCAAGTTGTTGGGACTCTTTTGATAAGTTCGAATTCGAAATAAATTCGAACTTCGAATGATTCAAACTAATAAGAATAGTCCCACTGACATGACCACCTGTCGTGAAAGCAAAATCGTATGCTTTAGATTCAGATGTTGGTATCTTTTTTTAACATGAATTCGACTTAACCCAGTCCGAAATAACGAATTTCGACCGTATTTACGATAATGAAGAACACAATTTATATAATGTCAAAGGAAGATAACTGCCTCAGTAGAGCTAATATTTGAGCACTAGATACTATTATCTTGATTTATAAATTCGTACACTTATTCAAGAAGTCCATCACAACTCGTCATGTTTGGGTCCGCTAAATTCATTATGGTCTATGACTCCATTTTTATCCTTATCTTCGTGGTCAAAGATGGCTTTAACCATGTCTAGATGATCTTTGTTGTCTTTATCTACTTCTTGTCCGTTTTCTTTAGCTGCCTTGATAAGGTAGTCTGAAATCTGGAAAAGATAAAAGACAGCACATTATTGCCCCTGTGTTTCCGGTAGAAGTATGAGTGAACATATAAAGGAAATTGCATGAGTGGTCATTCAATATGGATTTTATTAAACGAGTTTTTTTTCCTAAACTTGATAAAAAAGCCTTTGCGAGTTGTTATCTTTTTAGGTAAACGAGTTTAATAAATTCCATATTATATGACCACACATGTTATGTTCTATTTATATCAAAAATTTCAATTCGACCATAATAAAGTGCTAATTAATATAACGGCTCTATATAGTGCGGTCATTTTGACGTTTTTAATAATGACGTAACGTACATTTTTGCCACCCTGGTTATATACCGAAAATTATATCATCTTGTAATACCACGCTGACGACGTCATGTATGATATAAAAAAGATATATTGATTAAATCCTTTCCCCCTATGCTTTTTCATATGCTCCACAAGGAAGGTATGAAACAGGGAAACACTATCTAGCAGAAAAGGGAATGCCAAGTTTGAATGTTTTTGAAAACGTCGTGGAAAATGAAACATCATGAACAATGCTCTAATATTTATAATGCTTTAAATAGACAATTGCTACAGATGCGTCAAAAGTTGCCCCTATGAAGTAACGGTAACTCATTTTGAGATTTTGTTTAAATGATAAAACTTTGGCACACTGATATGAAAATTTGTTATGAATTAGTTTAACATATGAAGTTTCCAATTAAGCCCTCGGATATTGGCCCAAATACCTATCACATATGGTATTTCCAAGGGAATTGTGTGTTATTTCATGGTTTCATTTTTCACATATAAAAAGCTCACTAGGTACGTGTTTATATGGATTCATCTAACGAGAATGCCCCTTCGCCATTGTCCCGTACCAGGTTCGTTTCAAATGAAAACCATTTGTGATTTATGACAAATCAATGACTTACGATCACGTACATGTGCAACGCAAATGCTCAACTCTGTGACAATATCCGGACTACTTTGCAACAAATAAAAGAAAAAATCGATTTTATCGGAGCATAGTATTTTACACTTAGCTTGTAAATAATTAGCAGCGCATTAAAATGGGAAGCTGGCGTCAAGCTACTCACTCTGTGGAAATCGTAATCTGTTTCAACTATCGAAAGGTGAAATACTTTAAATTCATTTATACTGTTTATAACTAGTGGATAGTAATGATTGATGGTCAAACGCCTTCAATCAGAAACAGACGCCGAGAAACTCGTCATCTGAACCAATTCGAAGTAAGATGTTTCGATTACGGCCAGTACTCTTATATTAAACTTTTATGGAAGCGATGTACGATTTTGTCGCAGTAAACGGATGCGCTTTTGAAAACATAACGATAACTAATAGGGTTTTTCAGTTAATGTGCAGGCAGTCGGCTATGACGACAAGGAGATAAATCACCCAAGCTGCTAATGGGTCTCCTCCCCCACATGTCAAGAACTACACATATTTGATGTTCGAACAATTGTGTGGTATCTATCGGAACACCTGGGCTGAACTATGCGATTGTTGTGGTACAATGTATGCTTTGCACATATATGTTGGTCTACCAGGTCATTGCTATTGTTACGGAATTTGGACATATGTAGTGGTCTGGACTCTTTCAAATAATTATGGCGATTTCCTTGGTAGAAATTAAATATGTTATCATGTAATAATGAAATAAAAATCTCAAATGATTTAATATCGTATACTTGCAAAAGGTGGGAGGGCCGAGCTTTTTTCTTGCTTTTGTTTCATCAGAGGTTGTTTGGTGTGAAAAAACCATAACTCGCGTTAAAAGGTGGTCATAATAAAGTATATGCCAGCTTCCATTTAGTGAGTATTGTTTGCTCTCCATTACATTATTTAGCGTCTTGGTTTGTATTTTAGACAGACGTATGTATAAAACACGTGAGTCATTCCAGAGAATATAAATACATAACATTGAGACACTTTACAAAATTATAACATAGAGTTGAGATTTGATGTCTATATTAAGATTAAGTTATTTTACTCTGACGTCATGTATGTGTCACACTTTTCGTAAATATAAATATATTATGACGTTATGTGCCAAATGACAATACCTCGTCTTGGGTAAGGACTTTGTCACCATCCACGTCAATATTCTTGAACACGTTGGGTGGCACGGGTCCGTCAGCGGTGTGGACCAGCTCTACCTCGAACACTAGCGTGGAGTGGGGAGGGATCGGGTCTCCTGTGGAGAATAGAAATCACGGTGTATACAGCGCACCTTGTGGGTTTGGATAGTTTGGAACGTTGTTCGCCATAAAATTTAATGGGGTGTCAGTTTAACGATGCATGAAATAAATAAAGCAGAAGCAAAACATGTTCAAAACACATACAACAAACAATGTGAATAACTTGAATTACTTTAGATGATAACAGAATCATATATTTCTGAATTACTCATCTTCAGTTTTTGTATAAATAACTTGGGTCAACGGTAGCAAAAATTGGAACAAATCAAAGTCAACCCGGAAACGTTTCGATCGAAACAGAAAGGAGCTGACGATGAGAAAGGAAGACTGTTTTCGTTTTGTGAAATTGTAAGGGAAATAACACTTACGGAATAGATATGTACATATCAGAAATTCCAAGAAATTGGCATTAGTAGTGGAAGTCACAGTTCAAAGATTAAAGTGTTTCCTGTAACAATAACATTTTTATGCCGTCTGAGAGAGTTTGAAAGACATTCATATTAGAGCAGGGTGAACTTCTTCATTTGGTCAAGTGGGAGAAACGCTACTCTTCACCATCTAGTTGGACACTAATCATGTATTATCATGTTGTAACAGTTTCTCGGCGTCTGACCAGGCTCCAAATGCTTGACACTCTGTGGAATATTATTTCTTTATTACTAAAACGGTTAAGAATAGCGATCGAGCCAGTGCAGCAGAGTGTTTATTATGCTACTATAAGAGACACAGCTGAACCCTCAGCTCAGCTTCTCGGCCATCGTTTCTTTACAGAACTTCAACTTAGTCAACTGACAGTCACTCGACGGCTGATCTGACTCAAAACGGTTTGCAGGGGTTATCAGTGCTCGTTGACGATTGAACGGATAGCGTCCCTGGCCAAGCCCCTGTACTCACCTGCGCCTTGGTCACCGTACGCCAGTGAAGGTGGGATGGTCAGTTTCCTCTTCTCCCCCGGACACATGTCCAGCAGACCTTGCTCCCAGCCTCGGATGACCTGACCGATGCCTAATTGGAATTGAAATGGCTCGTTTCTCTCAAAGCTGAAAATAAAACAAAATTAAGAATGCAATCTGAATCATAAATATGTCAGCGGAACACGCTGTTAAAACTGTCGTTTGTCGAAACACTCGTCTAAATTTCTGTAACAGATGACTATTGAACAATTGGTGTTAAATTAATCATTTGCTCGTACATGTATCGAGCAAATGCTTATTGCAGAATGTTTTTAAATCAATTCGAAAATTGGATTTTCCTTTTATCGAGATATTCATCATTTTCACCAAACACTTCCCTTGTGAGTGACTCAAATCTTGTGAATTCCGGATTCTTTCAAATTTATGAGAAATAAATTATGAATTTCAAACAGCTTGATAAAGGAACATACGTCAAGTAATTCGGCGTCTGATCAGGTATCAGGCTAAACAACGACTGATGGGCCAAGTGAAAGTAGTGTAAACATGTCAAAACAGAGGGAGATGAACGCTATTTTCTCCCGCATACATCAGCACGACAGCAAATATCTACGAAAACAGTCTCATCGTCTGATCTTTTGCCTTCTGCTTTATTGCTCGTTCGCATGGTAGTTTCATTATTTATCTACATGACGAAAAGAAAACAGGGTAGATTCGTTCCACCTACCTCCCACATGAACTCTACATTGTGTTGAATCGTTCTACCAACCTGTAGGATAATGTATTTAGAGCGCATCGTGTGGACTGTTTTAACGCAACCGAACTGGCAGCGAATCGAAACTAAACAAGTGAAAACGTGAACTTGATAGTTGTCCATTTTGGCACCAAATTGGAAATTGACGACAGCTACTAGTTGAAGGTAAAATATTAAATTTGGCCAACGTCATGCAAAAAGGGACATTCGAACATAGCAAATAGTGTTGACCAAGACATGCCGCCGCGTCTCAGAGTCTGGTCAGGGTCTGCACTGTTTGTAACGGTAGATGACAAACTGTGATTTATTTCGACGGGCGAAAAACAGCGCAGTCCCTGATCAGAGAATGGGTTGATCTGGCCTTACATTGTTGGTTATGTCTGAGTGCTATATATTGCGTGACACGGCCTTTTTCTAAAAAAATGATACTTCTCACATGTATGTGTTGACAACTAAATCTTTCTATTCATATCATTTTCAATGCATTGCATGCAGAAAACAGTGTATATCAGTAGTTTCGAAAAATGCGTAGACTCACCACGCCCCCAAACAAGTTGGGAGTACATTTGATTTGAAATTTTGGTTACTTAGCATTCGTAGGAAAGCAGTCTAGTCTAATAAATATACTAAATATCCATACAATGGATTTAGTTTAAATGGCCTCAAATCACATAAAATATCAAACAAATAAAACATCAAATTATTAGACGTTTCCCCATCGTAAAATCAAATTCAACATCCTGCTTTTCTCTTTTCTATGGAAGCCCTGGACTTAACCATTATGACTTACGACTTTGGACTTAGGATTCTTACGACTTAACCCTTAACGTACATAACTCAAGCAGTTTATAAAAATGGCAAAGCGGAAGTGGGGGCATATGTGTCCAATGGACACATTTTCTAGTTTGTAATATCTTATGGAAACAAAATGCTAATTTCAAATGGTTTAGAAAATATTGTGGAAAAATGGAACATTTGCTCATTATGAGCAAATTCTTAATTTCCTTTAATATTTTCAATAGCCATAATTTACAGAGGCTAACAGGCGCTTCTGTAGAGGTAATTATTAACTCTTTACCTCATAAAAATGCATTTTTACACCTCTGTTGTATACGCGCTTTGAAAACATTGTGGAAAATGAAGCATTTGCTCATAATAAGCAAGTGATCCATTTTCCACAATGTTTTCAAAACCAAATGAAATTGGCAGTTTCGTTTCCATAAGATATGCATCTGTTTCATCAGATGCATTCATTTTGGATGAGTCTAAAAGTAACATATTAGGTAAAGGGTTAGCACTTAGCTAGCTAAGTGTGACCACAATACCACTATCAAACGGTTTGAATCCAGATCAGAAGTCTGTGCGTCTGATCTGGATCCATACTGTTTGTCACAAATACTAGGACAATCTGATGCTCTTTAAAAGGGATGAAGACGTTATTTTTAGCAAGCTAACCTATTGCAACCACTTAAATACTAATTATTAAGATTTAAGTATTAAGTTATAGGTCTTAACTCTTAAAATCTAATTGCTAAGATTTAAGTGACAAGTCTTAACTCTTAAAATGTAAATGCTAAGTTTTAAGTGATAAGTCTTAACTTTGAAGTTTTAAGTATTAAAACGACTACATTGTCTTTAATATTAGCCTTCTTTCTTCCGTATCCATAACATTATCAAGAATACTTTTATTTATGAATATGTTACCTAATAGTGTGATAAATAGTTTTCTTAGACTAGACTGAACAATTATGTACCTGTAACAGTTAAAAAAAATGTTTCGTGAAATACATTACATATAGTGAATTGTACACTAGTTTTGAGAACACTAGTGTAAAAACCTATGAAAGTTTGAGAAGATTTGCGTTACTTGATTAAACACAAGCCATGCACGTGGCTCTTGTACACTGATAAAAAGCCTGTATGTGATTTAGAGTTCTTGTGATACATGCCCATAACAGTACATTGATTTAAGGTGTTTCAGATGCTTTTGAAAGCGTTCAGTTCAACAAAGATTATTTAGCTCGCCTATTCACATAATAGGGGCGCTAATGAATTCACGTCGGCGTTGCCATCTTGGTTAAACCTTTGCGTGCAAGGCATTTTTCTCAGGCGCTGTTGAATGTTGAAACTTCACAGACTTATTCAGGGAAATTAGATGTCATTGTATGTGAAGTCCCATAACTCTGGATTTGATTTTGATTGTATTTTGTCCTTTTTCGACTAAGAATTTGGTTGATTTGCGTGCAAGGCATTTTCTCAGACACTGCGTATGCTGTTGCAATACTTGATACTGTGTGACTTTCTCTAGTGATATGTTCTGGTATAGGCCCTGGAATGCGATGACCCTGATACGCAAGCTGTATTGCCCTCCGACAACTAGTAATGGGTAATCATTAGACAGGTACTTAAGTTCAAAGTTTTAAGTTATAAGTCGTAAGCCATAAATCGTTAGTCGTAACTGTTTATCCTATGGAAGTCCAAATGTCCCTCCAGGGCTTCCATAGGATCCATATCAGCTATTGAGTGCCTCGGCTGAATAAACGTATGATGATCAAATCTTGGCATTTTTGCATACATTATGATATGTATTTTATATGCGTTACGTAAGCGTTCAACCCTTTCGCCGCAAAATTTGAAATTGTCGGTTGTAGCTGGTTTAAAGGCCTAGTTTAAGGAATGTGGCATCCTGGGGAGCTTATCATTAGAGAACTAGCTGGGGTCCACTAATCCCAGTGCCCCATCTCCCTTAATTGCAATCCTTTGTTTATTGGACCGGTCAGGAGAGGCAGTCCCTAGAATTTGATTGGTCAAAGTGGTAGGTATTGAACACTCTAAGATAATGCTAATTATGAAATACCCAGGAGTCACCAGGCAGTGTTAATTCTACTGAACAAGCGCACAGCATGATGTCAAATATGGGGTGGGTCAAATGAAGAAGGACTAAACTAGGGCTTTAAAAGTAAAACATCGTGTAGCCAATACATTTTTTGCACATTTTGATACCAAATTTGCCAATAGTTCTATAGGTATAAAAAATATTCCCTCTAACTAACAAGTGCACACTCTCTTTTTCGTGTGAGTATATATAAGCAATCTACGCTCTCATGTCAATTCAGATTCAACATTGTTTGCATTGGTAAATAGACATTATAAACTCTTTTACCGCTGCGAATATTGTTGCTTCTGTGAAACTGCTGGCCGAGTGTTTAAACAGATAAAATTCTAATCAGACGCTTGGTCATTTCAGTTCCTGATCTGGATTATACCTGTTTGCAACACATCGCAGTCATAAATAGTGGGATAAGGGCAAATGATCTAGAGGCATTTTAGAAAATATCCTGTAAACAAATATCCTAAATAAACTTAACACTTCATCGTCGCAGCACTTCTACATTTACTACTACAACTAC
>JAULCE010153868.1:0-11914 GCA_032359355.1 Macoma nasuta | reverse complement strand
TGGTCTGGGGCTACACTGCTTGCTATGTCCGAGTGCCCCTTTTCGCGTGACGCGGGCCATATCGTTATGTGTAAAAACAACGATATTACAGTTGTTCAAGAAATTTCCGAAGTAATTGGTAAGGTATATTACGTTTTTTAAAGTATTTGGTTAAAACTAATATCTCGGAATAAAGCAATGTTTGTAATATTAATATGCTTAGATCTTCTTTCGCTAATGTATTATCCTTTATATATTGCACATCCTACGTAGGATAGCAGAACAAGTAAAAGGTTGCATTCTTTGAAATATATATTGTAGCCTAGTATAATATATTTAAGTTTGTTTTGCGACACCGCACTGTTCTAGTGTGTTTAATATATGTGTCCAAACATTACTTATGTAGTTACAATCAATGAAATAATGTTGTTAAGTGTCAATGCTTCCACATACAATTCTATATTGTTTTATTCTATTATCTATCAAAGCTTGATTTATAATAAGTATAGGTTTGTCCAGTTTGTGTCGGTATTAAATAAACTAATCCAGTACGTATATAAATAAGCCGTAACGAATTTTCGTTTCACCAGCAATGGATAAACATATTTATGGTTAAGTATTGGATAGCAAGTTTGTTAATATGCACTGAAAATGTTGTTGTTAGTTTTGTTAGTTATGAGGCTTCAGATTTAAGGATACCTTACCACTCTTAATGCTTTCACTCCTTCTTTTTCAAAGTGGGTGTCTAAATATTCATCGACATGATTTGCATTGCCAAGCCATAGCCCTTACGTTTTTTTCTTATTTAATTAAAGTCCAGAATATTTTCCTAATTCCTCAATAAGAGAAAATGCCGTACGTATTTCGTTTTTATTGTTTAAAAAAAGTGTTGTATCATCGGCTAGTTCGGATATTTCAATAGAGTGTGTTGTACCATTATGTTTAATTTGTTTTCCGGTTAATTCTGTGGCTGATCGTGTTTTGCATGCTTAGATTTCTGCAATAATAACAAAAAAGAAGTGCAGTGAGAGGACATCCTTGTCTTATTCCTCGTAAAATATTAAAATAGTCAGACTTCCATCCATTATTAATTATTGCTGACATTATGTCTTTGTAAAATATGTTTGCCCATTGTACAAACGTGCTTTTAAAACCAAATGTTGTTAAGACCTTTAACATAAATGGCCATTCTACTGTGTCAAAAGCCTTCTTAAAATCAAGAAACAGTATTGCTCATTTAATGTCTAGATATTCCGCATAGTCAATGATGTCTTGGATTTGTCTAATATTATATCCAATATATTTATTTTGTTTAAAACCTTGCTGGTCACAACTTATTATCGTAGGTAGAACTTTTTGCAGACGCTGCGCTATCTAGAACTCTTGCCGCAAGTTTATAATCTACATTAAGTAAGGAAATTGGGCGCCAGATTTCGAGGTTTTCCGGATCTGATTTTTTGTAGATTTACGAGATAATACTTTGTCTTTGGCTTCGTGACAAATTTCCACTTGATAAACTATCATTTAAAGCAGGGATTAATAAATAATGCACATTTTTTTTCCAGAATTTTATATAGAATTCTTCAGGAAGTCAATCTGGTCCGGGGCTTTTGTTTGTTTTCATTTTATCTATAGCATCTTTACATTCTTCGTATGATAAGCTTCCTTCACATATATTTGCATCTTGCTCAGATAATGCATTTTCTAAGACAATGTTATCAAGATATTCACTACAATTTGTATCGCCATTAGATGATGTATACATTTGTTTATAAAAATATATTTCTGCTTATAGAAGTCCGGCTGGGTTCGATATGTTTTTATTATTAACTGTAAGTGATGTAATGACCTTTCTGTTTTGTCTTGAGTTTTCAAGGTTTATGAAAAAAATTTTTTTCAAAAATCAATTCTACTTTTTTCAATACTATTCTTACGACGCCATGTGAATTGTTGTTTGTGTGGATTTATTACTTTCCAAATGTCGGTCATTTTAAAGTGCTTAATCGTATCAGACAAACTTTTTGAAACATTTATGTAATGTGTTGCAGAGCGTGTTATTCTGTCAGATTTATTAAGAACTTCATTAAAGTCTCCTCCTAAAATGATAATACCTTCGGAATATTTTTTCAAGATATCGTTTAAATTATTGAAGTATTGTTGACGTTGTTTTTAATTTAAAAAAAACCCTTCGATATCCTTTGGAAGACTTACGTAAAAACCGTAATTATAGTTAAATTAAATGAAAGTACCGGCTTCTTAAGATAAACAGGGGAAATCCCAAAGAAAACTTTAGGAATAGGAAATCTCAATATAACTTGGAAAAGTCCTTTGCTGGACAAAACATAATTGGTAATTGTCAATGACTTTCCTACCTAACCGGTTAATTAATAAAAATGGGTAAATCATTTAAATATACCCCGTTGTTTAGCAGTTAAATGAGTTTGAATATACCTTTGTTTGAAAAATAAATGCTTACTCCCTTTATATTAATGTAAAGCATACAAACTATTAACCAGACAGCATTAATAGAGAGGGACTAACTGCATCCCCGTGAAAATACGCCATACCACTTATATAAGGACTAAAATCCCTTCATATGTTTTTGCACCGTGTTAAACAGTTGTCTGCTGTACAGGGCTGTGAATCTTCAGCTAATCAGCTGATTTCAGCTGAATATAAAAACAATGCCTGTTTTGAAAATATGGATTTTTTTTGTAGAGTAAGAAAAACAAGTTTTCTCAAAGCATGTACAAGTGGATATGGGGTTTTCAGTTATTGTCAGCTGATTTTGAAACAGCTGATTTTGACATTTGCTGTTGACAGCGCTGGCAGTAGACGGATTAAAGACCCGTCATATAATTTTGCAACATGGCTAAAAGTTGACCGCTGCAGATGCATAAATAGATATCCCAAGCCCCTTCCCTAATATCCTAATATCAGATAAAAAAATTGTTAAAACCATGAAGACCTCTAATATTCATGGCCGCCATGGGGTGGGGTCTGATTTCTTTATATATTGCTTTTAAGAAAACCCTGAAAATGTTTTTTAAACCTTCAAAACCACTGGTCAGATTTTAATCTATTTAGCAGAAAAAGTGAACCTTTCAAAATTGCTAAAGCAAAGTTATTCCATTGAGAATTATGGTAGCCATGGCAACAAAAAAAATCTTTGAAAATCTTCTTCTCTGCACTACTGATCAAATATCAATCAAATTTGGTAATCTTTACGCGACCAACTATCAAGATTGCTAAAACCACAAAGACGTTTTAAAAACATAGCCGCTAATGGGGCGGGGCCTGATTTCCTTATGGTAGAAATAGTCTTTACGTGACCAACTATCAAGATTGCTAAAACCACAAAGACGTTTTAAAAACATAGCCGCCAATGGGGCGGGGCCTGATTTCCTTATAATTGTTTTATATGCCTAAATCTATATAGAAACATTTCCTCCATTAATATTTTACTTTGACTTCCGATTACAATATTGATGAACTGATGTTTTCAAAATGTTCATGCAAATAAGTTAGTTTTAACAAATGAGAGTCAAAACTCTTCAGTGTCATACATTGTATTGACAAACAGATTGATTGTCTGGGCATACCCAGATCAGACCGTTCCTACGGGAACTGTCTACTCGGGGTATAACCTGTTTGCAAGGGGATGTAAATAAAAAGTTCACTTTTGGAGTAAACGGTTCAATAATATTTGTAGAAATGTGCAAAGAAATATGTCATGCATATATAGTAATCGTTTATCAAAGGTTTTGAAAACACCAACAGCTTCCTTGCAATAAATAATTCAATTATTGATCCCGCGCTTGCGTAGATCGTTTTCTAGTTCATCAAATATAAACAAGATGCAAACACACAAAAAACACACCTGAGAATGTATTAAATGCATTATTGAAACTGAAAATGGTGACAGAGAAACAATTCTGAGTACACGGTGAAGCATGTATTTTTTAAAGAGAATCTATCTAAGATAAAAAAAATATGATCAAAGTAAATGATCTTTTGTTCGCGCACACAATGCTAAAATGTAGCAAATGTACAGACTTTTGCTGCACCCATACTTATGATTAATTTTCATTCTTTTACACATTCTGAAGGTGCTTTTACTGCAAAAAATGACAGACTCTCCTCATTTCATCATTTCAACAACTTTTTACCGGCCATCAAATGCTTCGCTTTACAGAACCTATTTTTGGGAGAAAGATTAGCGACTGTAATTTATTCACAATGGATAATAAATAAATAATGATGGCAAACATATTCGTTAAAAGTTACCATGATATTTTCGACTTTAAGAAGAGATATATGCACTCGATTATTACTTCAACTAGAATTTTTTACACTCGACTATTTCTTCAGCTAGAGATCTATACACTCGACTATTTCTTCAGCAAGAGATCTTTACACTCATTTTTTTGTATAGCTAGAGATCTTTACTTTCATCAATTTCTTCTTCAAAAAAGGAAGTTGTATTGTTAAACTTCATAATAATCCTTGATGATTTATACAAATTTCATCAACATGTCTCTCCGGCACAGTTCTTACTGTGAAGTATTTCAAGAACATGCGAATATTTTGAACATTTGATGAATGTGACACACACTCGTCTACAGTGATATCTCGTAAATCATGAATCCGTAAAACCGGAAATCTCGGTATCCGGAAAAGGTTTTCTGATTGCATATTTCATTTACGAACAGTGCAGACCCAGATCAGATGGTTCCTATAATAGTTCTCTGATTAGGTGATGCACTATTTGCAATACTATATATCACTAAAAATTCACCTTAAACAAGAAGTTTTAAACTGTTTATTCGTTGATCTGAAAATTTTGTTTATCCGGAATATTTCTAGGTAACCAACGTGTCCGGATTAAAGAGACATCACTATATATAGATTACATTTGAAATTATTCATCCCTAGGTAATTATGAAGCATTGTACTTTTTACATCATACGTGCAGAAACAGTTTGTTAAAATACTAAATTCCCTATTTCTTCAACAATCTCTATTGAATGGCCACTCGTTAGAATCGTATTTTGAAGATGATTCTAACAAGTGGTCACTCCATAGCTTTGGAGTAGAAATAAAGTGTTCTCAAATTGTATCGCATCCTTATCTGGAGCCCTGAATTGTATGTATTTCAGAACGAGACAACTTCAAAGAAAGAGACTTTGCATCTACAGCAGACCCAAAGAAAATTCCACAGAAAGATACATTGCATCTAAAGCTGACCCCAGAGAACACCAAAAAGAGACATTACATCTACATCTGTCTCTAGAGAACTCCACAGAAAGAAACATTGCATCTTAAACTGACCAAAGAGAACTCCAGACCAAGAACCATTGCATCTAAAACTGACCCATGAGAACTCCAAATATAGAGACATAACATCTATAGCTGACCAATGAGAACTCTAAAATAACAGACATTGCATCTACAGCTGACCCTTGAGAACTAAAACATAAAGAGACATTTCGTCTAAAGCTGAACCAAGAGAAGACGTTGTATCTACAGCTGACAAACAAAGAGACATTACGTCTACAGCTGACACAGGAGAACAACAAAGAAAAGAGACATTGCATCTACAGCTGACCCAAGATAACTCCAAACAAAGACACATTGCATCTGCAACTGACCGAAGAGAAATACAAACACAGAGAAATTACATCTACAACTGACCGAATAGAACTACAAACAAAGAGACGTTGCATCTACAACTGACCGAAGAGAACTACAAACACAGAGAAAATACATCTACAATTGACCGAAGAGAACTACAATCAAAGATACATTACATCAACAACTGACCGAAGAGAACTACAAGCAAAGAGACATTGCATCTACAACTGACCGAATAGAACTACAAACAAAGAGACATTACATCAACAACTGACCGAAGAGAACTACAAACAAAGAGACATTACATCTACAACTGACCGAATAGAACTACAAACAAAGAGACATTGCATCTATAACTGACCGGAGAGAACTACAAACAAAGAGACATTACATCTACAGATGGTCCAGCTTTTCTCTAAATAATTCACTTGCAGAAGTAGTTTTACGATCTCGGATATCACTGAACGCATAGAAGTGCGTGCAAGATTTCTTTCATAATTCTCATTTATATAAAAGTAGACAAGAAACAAAACAAAATAGTCACCCGAACATCACAGAAACAAGCTTATTCTAGGCACACTCATACAAATACACACGCATACACTCACGCGCGCACCCAAACATACACACCATATAGAAGACTCACCAGGGCAGATAGTAGACAAAAAAATAGGGCGAAGACCTAAGTACCGCCTTGGAACAGTCAGTGGCAAAGACGCCACTGGGTGTTTAAACCAGTTTAGGAGATCCCAACCTCACTCTTATCCCATCATCATTTAATACCAATCATTTTCAATACCATTTAGCGCAGCGTTTGTTGTTGTTTTGAGCTACCTTATTATTTTGCGGTGTTGTCTTTGTCAAGCAAGGGTTCTACAAAATGTCAGGGAACATAAGTTTAAACGAGAGTGCGTTTGAAAATTGCTCATACTTTTCTTTTCCTACAGAGTCAGATTCCACACTCTCAAAGGCATCAAAACTTGTGGGTTTGATAGTTTCGCCGCTCTTGTTATTAATTGGAATTCCTGGAAACATATTGACCATAATTGTTATTTTGAAGCAGAAAAAAAGCATTACTTCGACTGCAGTATATCTCTTTATGCTTGCTGTCTCTGATACGGTCTTTCTGGTTTTTGGAACATTCTTTGACTGGCTGTCCAGCTTGTCTGGCTTTAACATTAGAGAGGTCGATGCTATAATATGCAAATCTACAGAATTTCTGTACGCAATATCTGCCCAGTTTTCATCCTGGCTCCTCATTGTTATTACCATAGAGAGAATTATCAGCATCATCTGGCCCCACAACTACAGGCGCATGTGCAGTAGCGTGTCTTCAACCGTTGCCGGCCTTGTTATCTGTCTTGTGCTCGTCATATTGAATTCTCATTTCTTTTATGGATTTGGGTTTTCTGACACATTTCTCATGATATTTGACTCCAAATGCGGCCCTCTTGAAATGGAACCGTATTTAACGTTCTTCATGGATTATTGGCCTTGGATTGATCTAACGATTCTATTTGCAATACCATTCGTGGTTTTAGTGGTTGGAAATACTGTTATTTTGTTTCAACTGATACGCATGGACTTGGCAAATAAGAAAATTGACAAGACTGATAAGAAAAACAGACGAAGTATCGGCTCAATCACTTTGCTTATCGTTGGACTAAATGTAGTGTTTTTCGTTAGCATAACTCCGCTGTCCATGTTTCTGGCATGGGAAGAGCCAATATATGAATGGAGAGATGAAGTAATGTGCATAGACCCGGCCGAACACGAATACAGATACGGTCTTATAGAATTAATTTTTTCCGTAGTACTCAGCCTATCGTATGTCAATCCTTCTGCAAATTTCATTCTGTACGTGTTAAGTGGAACAAAGTTCAGAAATTGCGTAAAGGCGCTTTTGCTTTGCAAACCAGTTAGGGGCGAGAATGCATTTGGATAGATTGGAAGGCTAAAGCCATTCTTCAGTCGAGGTCGCTTTTGTTCGTAACCATGTTTGTCTCATAGACGTATGTATTAACAGCAAGTTGCATAACCCTTTAAACCCCAGAATCATTTTATTGCCTCTATAGCCGGCGACTTTAAGTAATGGCGCATTTGAAAAACAATTGAAAAAGGACATTTTTATAATGCCTAAGTATTTCAAACAATCGGTTACATTAGTGTATACAGTCAAACCTCGTTAGCTCGAACTCATTAGGACTCTCGAAATTAGCACATTAGTAAAAAAAGCAAGCAGTATGGCTTCAGATCAGACGCCGAGTAACTCGGCGTCTGATCTGGAGCCATACTGCTTGCTATTTGGAATTCAATTTTGTCTCTCCGGGCCTTTTTTCAGTTCGAGCTAAACGGGAGTTTGAGCTAAGCGAGCTCGACCTATCGAAGTTCGATTGTACCTGTAATATAGAGAGTAGAATGTACGTCTGTATTTAGAAAGTTTGTCTTGGCAATACTCCCCTTATCATTCATATGTCGTTTTGTGTTTAAAAAACTTAATTAACATTTTTGTTGGTTGATAAGGAAGTTGTTTTTGTTCTATGTATAAATAAATATAATATGTGAGGCGCCTGGTCAAGGATTTGAGGCACAATGTGTGCATGTAGAAAATGTCAAAAACTATGTTGATGACATCCAATGGCAAATAAGAGCACGCGAGCAGCATCTAGTCACCTAAGAGATGTTTCACACGCATCAGAGATGCAGGGTTGACGCTGAAGCCATCGAAATGCTTGAATGGGTTTGAAAACATAGCTTTTACAGGACATGTTGTCGGCAATGGTTTGATGCAGGTGGAGGAGGACAAGTAATTAAAAATCAGGAATGCTGAGAACTCAAAGACCAAGAAGCAAGTTCGAGCGTTTCTTGGGCTAGCAGGAAACTAAAAAGTTCATACCAGCTTTCTCAGCTGTTGCAGCTCCACTGATGGACTTGATCATAAAGGATCGTCCAAACAGTGTTGTATGGCAAGATGAGCATGTACGACGCTTCAAAAGCTTGACTAGATATCCATACCTAGAAACAAATATGTTGGCTGGAATGCGACGAGTGTATAATCACCCAGCTATACAAGAACCTTTCGCTTTGGTCGTTTTTTGTTTAGGTAGAGTCTTCATAGCGTTGCGTTATGTTGGCATTAATGATTATAGATCAACTGTGTTCCAGCTTTGTTAGGCATTAGACCAAGGATACTGAGCTATTTGATTTGAAACGTAAGGTTTGAGTCATATCTTTATTGCCCAGACATTATAAATTCGGAGTTGAAGCTGAGTACAAGGTTCGGACAACACCAACTCGGGGTTGTGCTGAGACTTGGTAGTTCAGTCCACGATTATTTCGCCCAGCGATAGTGTAGAACAGAGTAGCTGACCAGGCATCTCATTAGCTTGGAACCGCTGTTAGTTTTACGTTTTATAGTTTATTGTGTTGGTTCCATGCTGGGATTTCAATGTCGATCATCATAGATAGTCATGTCAAATTTAATTGTTTTTGGTTCATGATCAAAGGCTTTTATATAGCCTGAGGACATTAAGCATTTGTATAAATAGTAGGCAGTATCTGGACGAGTCCATAAAACTTACTTTGGCAAGATTCGAACCCGGAACAGCATAATCGGCATTTGCACCAAATTGCCACAAATGATTTTTCCAAGTTGTAAAACTACCAAAGTTTCGAATACCTGGCCCCCTTTATTTACGTTTTGTATCGATTTGTTGTTATTGTGTATTGAGTATTTAAGAGGGTTGGATTGAAATGTAAGATTATATGTCTGAACATTTGAGCATTCAGCTCAAGACACCCCCCACTTAAAGTAAACCCGTATAAAAAAACAATCGTATACACGTACAAGGCTCTAGCATTAGGTTAGAACCAGCGTCTTGACAAAATAGTCACCCTTTTGCTCAGATTCTTTACTTGTGGACAAGTCTAAAAAAGCCTGTGAGGAAAAGAAACATGATAACAAAATAAACTTGTTTATTGCGTGTCTGTGGCAATATCACCTACCAGAATACAATATACTACAACTAATTACAAGAAAACATTAACTTATTCGACATGTGCTTAACCCCTTCACTGCCAGGCAGGTAGTGCACATGCGCAACATTTGCTCTACTTCCGGTTTAGACTTAACACACCCCTCGATCATTGGTAAAACCATTGAGCGAATGTCAAACAGCTTGAATCCGAATGAGACGCCGAGTTTATCGGCGTCTCATTCGGATCAAAGCTGTTTGCGCATGTTACTAAACTCGGGGTAAGGCAGTGAATGGGGTAAAGCACATGTCCTTACCACATAGCTACGCCCTTTGTCCCGGTCGAGAACAAGTTTTAAATAAGCAAATGATTTCGTACGCCTATATATTAAATATTTGTTGTTTCCCCTTTCTGTTAAATATTGTTTGTTTTTGTCACATGCTTTGATTGTGGATGGGACTAATACATGTATTACATAATGTCGTACTCGGTTTACATATGCAAAATCCAGGTCCTGCTTGGGACTTTTTTTCTAGGGTTTAATTTTTGCTTAATGAGAAAAAATATCTACAAATGTGTAAAAAACTTACTGTAGATCGAAAGAAAACCTTTAATGATTTACCTAAAAGTAGTCATTCTTTTGCTTCATCAAAACAGGTACAGTTAAATATAGGTGTACCTATTGGAACCCAGCATTTGAATGACATACTGGTGTAATTGTTTCAGAAAGATTCTGTAAACTGTGAAGAAATTGATCGAAAATTACATCTAACATCAAAGCTCCAATCCCAATTTAATTTTCAAACTATTCTAACCACTAAACGAAAAATAATCTATATGGACAATTTTTCTATGTATATGTTCACCATGTGCTATTATACTATTTCAAATATACATTAACCCTTAACTCCATAAATCATATTTTAACCTAACTCTCAACATTTGAAAGTGTTTTATAGGAAAATCGTCCAAGAGAAAGGATAGATGACATTTGAATGCTTTTGTTAAATAATTAAGTACATTGAGGGGTCGTGAGCTATTGCTCATTTTGAGCAATGCTCCATCACCCCAAATTGTTTCAAAGATCATCAACATACCGAGACGCCAAACAGGCATGTCTATGGGGTAAAGGTTAAAAGAAACAAGTTAATCTAAAAGAGTTGAAATAGCATTAAGTATACATTTACCTTTTGCTCCATAAACCATATTTAACCTAACTCACAATGAAAGTACACAATGGGAAGATCATCGAAGAGAAAGGATAGATGGCATTTGAGTGTTTTGTTTATCGATTCAGAACATTGAGGGGTAATGAGCCTTTGCTCCATTTGAGCAATGCTCCATTACCCCAAATTGTTTCAATGATCGTCAAATACAGAGACACAAAAAGGCATATCTAATCTATGGAGTGAAGGTTAAGAGAAACAAGTTAATCTTTGAGAGTTCAGATATCATATAGTGAAGTCACTTATCCAAACTCTTTACCCCGTAAGTTTTATTTGGCATCATTCACAATGGGAGCACATGACTGGAGTGAAGTTAATCATTGCGTATGAAAGATATCATATCAAACTCATTAAACAAAAAACAAACAAAAACAACAACATTGTGGTGAACGGGGCATTTGCTCATAATATCATGAGCAAATAATCCATTCCCCACAATATTTTCAGTAGTCATCTGTCACAGAGACTCAGAAAGACATGTCTAATCAATAGGGTAAAGGTTGAAAGAAACCTGTTTATATGGATATAGGTTACATATTATAAATTAACAATGGGACTTGTTTAAATGTCAAGAGTTAAATATCTTCTCCCAATCCGAATAACAGAAGATAACAAAATACAAATTATGAAATTTAGCACGATATCAGCTCGAGTAGTTTAGTCAAACCCGCCTTGATTACAGTGACTGTGTTGATGGTGAATAATAGTGCTTAAACTAAAACGTGCATTTACATGTTATTCGTGTAACTACGAAAAAAGCATTGTAACGTGTCAGGCTCACACCAACATAGCCAAAACAAGAGCTGCTTATCCAATAAACCTAATGTCGCGAATGGCGGGACGTACCTTGACGTAACGGCTGGGCATTGACGACGTCGTGGAAACAGACTTGTGATGACGACGTCGTCACAACATGTTGAATTTGTATAAATACGTCGATTGTTCTGTATTTGAATTTAGTGTGTACAATAAAAGGCTAAAACTACATCACCACTCCTCCTCTATGAGTATCCCTAACACCTATGTACAGTCGAACTTCGTTGGCTCGAAGTTGCAGGGACTATTTTGATAAGCCTTAATTACCGGAAGTTCGAATTTCA
>JAULCE010153757.1:0-11914 GCA_032359355.1 Macoma nasuta | reverse complement strand
AACTGTCATCAGTATTGTCTATTGATTACTTTTCTGACCATTCAATTGGAGCTGCTATTCAGGCCCTTGAGGACTTTTATTTTTATTTTGGCAAGTTGGAATTCTTTAATGTGTATATAATAAACAGAATAACCAACCGCATTGTTTTGATAAAAAAAAAATTGTCACTCAAATGGGTTGTTATCCGGTTAAAAAACTCGTTCTTCGAACTCATTTTTCAACCGGATAGCAACCCATTCTCGTGACATATTTTACTATCAAAATAATGCGGTTGATTATCCTCTATATATCAGGAGTTTTTAGAAAAACATAATATGTCATTGAAATATTCTGGAGTCTTGTTGTTATGCCGTTTATATATTAAAATCGCTGCGTGATATTTGCACCTATTAAAAGTAAGCCAATTTAGTTGTGAAAATAATTCTTTAGACGGAGTTCTTATAGGCTTTTGAATAATAATTTAAGCATCTCTTTTTTCAGTACATATATTTTGGAGAAATCAGTTTTTGTACCTCTTCCACAAAAAGTACAACAGAAACCAAACGAAGTTAAAATGTAAGAATTGTAAAATAACTGTTTCATTTCAAAAGTGAGATAATAAGAAATTCTTCTAAGCGACATGACTTTCCTATTTAAATTCAAACAGGTCTTATCAGTATGAAGTGTTCAGGTTAGATGTTAACCAACATTAAAACCTAGAATCATATAATTATCAACAATTAAAATGAACATATAATTAAATTTCAAGCAAAGTTCTTTTGTTCTTATTTTCTGTTTTGATCCAATTAGCATATGTGTAAACGACTGGAGAAAAGGGGCTTATGGGACTGAAAGCAGTATTGACTCAGATCAGCCGCCGCGTTGGAAACGCGGCGTCTGATCTTAGTCAAAACTGTTTTCATTGATTAGTAACAAAATAGTGTTGATTCTGACGAGTTCCAAACAGAGTAGAGCCTGAATAGACACATGCGTTGTTAAAGCAGCAGCTGGTCTGGTTCATCTTTATGAAAGTCCATAAGCCCCTTTTCTCCAGTCATTAACACATATATAGTAGTTTACTTGACAGTTGGTGGGGTTACTAAAAATAATGGGGAAAGAGCCGTTATACAGTGCCTTCTATATAGCGAACAAAAATCCTGTGGAGTATTTGTTCATAACCAGCAAATACTCTATTTCCAACAATGATTTCAATGCAATTCAAAACTGGCATTATTTTTTTTGTATTTTTCATCAGATTATTTCCTTGTGAATTAGTCTAAAAATATCTTAAAGAGGAAAGGGTTAATTGTGACTATAGAAACGAAGGTAGGCCAACTATCACTGTAGCAGCACAATGCCTTTTGGACAGTTCTCCGTCTTGTGACTTTCATCATGGCATGTGAGGCAGATTCGCCTTTTTGGCTTCCACCTGGAGACAGGTTCTGGACTAGGACTGTCCTCGAGAACAGGCCGGATATAGTCTGCTAAGTTGGTCCTTGGAAACCTTCTATCGTACTCCTCTTGCGCTGCATCAAAACCAGAGACTGTACTTCCTGATTGTCCTACAGCACCCCTGTTCTCATTCACTTCCACACTAGGTGCAAGAATATCATTGTTAGTTAGAGCTTCGTCCACGTCAAACCCTTCAGCATTGTCTGAATCCCAGTTCTCATCAGACATCTCTTCGTTGAAACCATAGGTATCATTCACAGTCACCTTCGCACCACTGTCTTCTCTTTTAGCACTGGAAACTGAGTCATCTTGGGAAAGATCTGTTGACTGGGTGTGTTTCTTATCATCTGCTGGTGAAAATGAGGACTGACTTTCGGATGAGTTACCAACATCTAATGCTTCATTTGCTATAGGTTCAACCGAGACTTCAGTCTCTGCTGGTTTAAAACTATCTTTACTGTTCACATCTTCAATAAACTCCTCCTCGATGATCACATCAGGACTGATGTCTACGTGAATCTCACAAGCACCGTGTTTTGAGGGCACTGACCTCGCCCCCCTCTCCCGGTCCTCCTCCACCCCCCACCAGTCCTTCACGCAGTCTCTCTCTGCTGCTGCACCAGCTGCTTCATACCCACCACCCGCTGCTTTACACGACACTTCACCCTCCACAACCTTAGCTTCAGATACTTCAACCTCCCTCACCTTATGTTCAGGGACTCTTATGCCTTCTACAGCTTTACTGCTTGCAATACTGCCTTCTACAGCTTTACTGCTTGCAATACTGCCTTCTACAGCTTTACTGCTTACTGGACTACCCTTGCCAGCTTTCTTTTCCTTCTTTCTACTCTTACCACTATTGCCTATTGCTTCCGCACAACTTTTACCCTTATTAATCACAGAATACTTCTCTTCAATGTTGTCTAACGAAAGGCTATCTAAACCTTTCTTCACATGTTTGAGATTCTCTTCTGAGCCAGGTCTCGCAGCCGCTGCCTTAGCACTTCTGTTTGATGCTGGAGAGTCTGGCTGGTAATCAAACCAGTCCACAATAGTCTTTCCTGAAGCACCTTTGGTCTCACACATGGTTCTCTTCTCCCCCACAGAGCCCCTGGTCACCTGAGAGGTTCTGGCCCCAGCAAGACTTACAGGACTGTTCGGTTTGTGGTCATGTTTTGCCTGGACACTGTCACAAACCTCCCGCTGCTGCAGTCCAGCACCTGAAGGTTTGTTCTGCACAGAGCAATTTGCAACTCCTCCATTAATGGAGGAGTTGCAAGTTGCTCTGTCCAGAACGAACGAGGTATTGGGAGTGACGTATTCAGCATCCGCTGTTGAAGATGCGTATGACTGGTCCTGGTCTGCTGGAGTATGCAGGGAGCCCCCGGGCTTACCCATGTGGCTCTTTAATGTGTCATCTGGGGTGGAAGACAGCTGGGTCACCTTTGACCTCTGACCCATGGGCCGCAAGTTCAGGGAGACTTCTGGAGAAGCAAAATCGGTGGCTGAGAACCACCGCGTGTCATCTGCATCGTAGCCGCTCAAGTCATCGGTCAAGGCTGGCTCTGTCATGGTACCTGAAATAGAAGACTCTACCGTAACCCATCTCTCAATGACTTTTACCCATTCCTACATTACAATATCTTCAGAGTTACTACATCATTTTTAGATCCTTGACTGTTATGACACTTAAGCTTTGGCCATCCCAAGGAAATTATTGTAATTATCTTTACAATTGACCGGATTCACTAAACTAGAAATGTCCATAGGACACAGATGCCCCACTTCCACTTTGTCAAAATTACCACATTTTCACAAAATCAAGGACTATAACTCTGTTAATATGATTTTTTGCTGGATGAAAATACCCAGGTCACAAGTTCACACCCTGAATAATATATCCATGAAGTTTTAAGTCTGTTACTTTGTAGTACAAATGTATTTAGAGTTATGCGGAATTTTTGGAACGGACGTATGGACGGATGTTCTCACTGTACCAACATTGTGGGGAGCATTGGTTTTATAATTCCTTACCCTTATGACCCCTAAAGCAGCACATCATTAGCACTTTTTAATGAACCCCAGAAGGGCAACTGAGGGAGGGCAAACGTACGGACACACAAAGACAAATCAATATGTCCCCCCTCTTTTAGTGATTGGGGCATAAAACTATTGTGCTCAAAATAATCAGAGAGGCAACTACTTTAAACTTAGATCAGTCAGCTCCTGATGAAGCCATCTGATCTATGTCTACATTATTTGTTCATGCACAGCTAGCTTAAGACTAAACCCTCTCCACCACAGAAGCACCTTTGAGCACCTCTACAACTGATGGCTATTGAAAAATTGTAGGAAATAAAGCATTTGCTCATAACAAAAAAAGCTTCATTTCCTGCAGTAGGTTCATTTTTAGCATACAACAGTGGCACCAACATGCACGTCTATGGAGTAAAGGTGTAACACGACCAATTTATCTCTGTGCTCTCTCTGCCTGGAGAATTCTCTTCTCATCATTCAAATAACACTTGGCTCATTTGGGGAAATTGGCATGGTATTGCTCTCGATACTCCTTACTATCTGATTGTTTACACGATACATTACAACGCAGTTGGAAGTTCGGTTACCCTCAATATGCATTTCGTACTAATCCACAAGTCAATAATCTTAAAAGAAGAAAAGTGCATTGTTTGGATTGTATAACTCAAATTGTAGGAAATATAGCAACGTAACGCGCAAATGCTTCATATCCTACAATATGTACACTAATAGCATGCAACAGCGGCACCAAAAACACGTCTGTGAAGTAAAGGGGTTGGGATAGAAACAACAAATTTTATATCGATTTTAGCGTTTTTGATATTTCCTGGTTTTTGTTATAGTGATAGGATATTTAAAACCTGTACTGAGAATGTAACAATTAGTATTTGAAGGCCAAACCTCAGTCAATTAAGGTTTCAACAATGACTGGAATGTGTTGTATTATATGTATGTTTTGACACAACGGAATTTTGAATAAACACCAAAGACAAATATTTGCCTTTAAGTGATCCCACCGAATGTTCCGTTTGTTGCATTGAATGCTCACTGTCAAGGTTCTATTGACAAACTTATTTTTTATGTGCATGCTAGTCGGTGGTTATTCCAAGCATTTGCAATAAAGGTGTCATATTTTAAAGATAATTCTAATATATTAATTTTCTGAAATACGGCATGAGTAATATCACTTCTTTCTTCAAAGATTAGCTGAATATTCTCTCTTTGAAAGAACGAAACGAAACACTGTGCCATTGTGCCAAGTTTGCCTATCCGTCTTATAACATGCGATACAATTATGTTGATAAATATGTGTTTATGGCTATATGCCCGATAAAGGCAGATCAGATTAAATTGTTTCGTGAAGTGCCACACGATATGATATAAAATTCATTGAAGCAAATTGAACGAGGTAAAATATTAAGCAGTGAGAAATAAAAACAGGACACATTGTTCTAGAGAATAAGGTTTATTGGGCACACGCGTGTTTCATTAAACATTAATAGTTGTAGAATTTCGAATATGATAATTCAGGAAATAAAGGTTTTAACAGAAATAATTCAAGCCGATATATTTCAATACGACCTTCATGACTGATTTCTTTGTCTCGGATTCCATTCGATTCATTAAAACTTTTATTATTTTTTTGAAATTTTACATCTGAAAAGGTCAACATCAATTAAATAACTTACTTACGTAGATAAAATTGCTGTAAAGCAATGATATGTCTGTTTATCATTTGCCTAAAACGTGCATATCAAACAAGCGATATGAAACTAAATGTTAAGCTGGGCTGTTGATTCAATGAATATAGCCTGCGCGTATTCTGTCAAATTTCAAAGTAACCATCACTACTTGCTATATTTTATACATTAACATAACGTGTTCGATTTACAAATTAGAGCAATATTTCGATTGCCATGATTTCCCAAGTGGAAAAAAATATCAGTGGTCTCTCATTAAAACCGTTATTATGACCTGTTTGGTTCTGATACATGAATGAAATTGCCGTTGTTTTGTGTGAAATGTGGAAATTTGTCATCACATTATCTAATGTAAACGGTTCAGCTAATATTTCGTAAACGACAAAATTACAGTTGACAAACATACTGCATTGCTTCATTAATTTCACCGGTTATCCGAAAAAAGTACTGGACTAAATTTGTCACACAGTCATCGTAGATTTGTTTGTCTTAAATGTAGAGATACAGCTGGATGACCTATATGGCAGTTTCAAAATTGTAAGAATAATTAATCATGTATTACTTGGAATTTAAAACTTAGAGTATGGTATAATTAACTGTCCATGTTTGTACATGAAATTCGTATGTAATGAGATTTGCGAAGCTGCGACCATGTAGGGGATAACCGCGTCGTATTTGAAGATTTGCGGACGTATATCATTAGTTTATATGTCGCAAATGTAGTCTTACATACGACTCGTTAGTGGAGCATGTAAAACGGCTATTTACGACATATAAACCGCCGATTTACCTCCGCAAATCATCAATATATCCCTTTACTAATTTTCCTTTTCCGTTATCTTAAATTACGACAGTATATCGTGTTTTTGTATGCCACAAATTCTGACCGGTTGACTAATCAGAACGTTTGCTACATAACCGATGCATCAGAATTCAGGGATAACTGCGTCGTATTTGAAGATTTGCGGACGTTTATCGGTGCTTATATGTTGCAAATTTAGTTTTACATGCGATGTGTTAGCGGATTATGTAAAACTGCTATTTTCGACATATAAACCATAGATATACGTCCGCATATCTCCAAATCAGACCCGGTTATCTCTATTCTAATGTTAACCCATCTATAACTGACAACAATAAAATTAAACGCTACAGTCATAACTCCGTAACGTCATTTTAATATGAATTCAGGCTTAGCCTATAGACGGGGAAAGCTTTGAATACTCATGATCTAAGTCTGCATAAAGTAAAGTGTAGATGTTATATCAACCCTTATCCTCATAGAGACACATTCCTATGCATATGCTACCAGTATAGTGATTCCGATTAGCCAGTAGATGCTTGCAGTCTGATAAAGATCTAAATCAATTGCTTTTGAATAACATGTAGCAATTTTAATCTACTCTTATAAGCCATACCAAAAGTGATATGATCTATATTAGTTAACACAGTGTTCAAATGGTCTCAAATAGGTAAAGCGTCTACTAAGACAGCTTTTCAAATTTGACCTAAATATTTATTTAAATCGTAGTATATGGACTGCTGCTGATGAGCAATTTTAGTTGGAACTGGCACTAGAGATATTTATATATTAAGACTTAGCCTGAAAATGTGGCGAGTGAGAAAAATAAATAACGTTAACATAATCTTACAAAATTATGGCATTCAAGAATACAAATGCTTGTACGAAGATAAATAAATAATCTACACCAAGAAATGTTTTGTTGAAGCTGATGTTTATAAACAGTATAAATGCTCTAACATATCCTCAGATAACAGTACATGTAGTGTTGAAGTAGTGTCCTATTATGGATCAGAACACTTAAACTTTATTATCGGAGGTACAAACAGAGCACATGTTTGAAAATAACTTGGTAAATGCATCAACCAACCTCTCCGATACCCACATATTTAGTTGAAATCTGTATCTGTTTTGAAAGTATTGGTATAGGTGACGATATACAGATAACAGCATGTCATCTGAAATTAAAGTTTGGATGAAACTGTTTTGCAGAATACATGATACAATAAATCAACTTGATTGGTCTTATTCTAAAATAGTGTGGGATGTGAACTCATATGTGATATGTTTTTCTCTGACACGTATTTTATTATAGTGCAGAAATTAAACAAAACACCAAGCTTTTGAATTCAGCAATAAAACATTTGATTCTTCGATATAACAGGACAGGCACAATAGTCGTAGAGCTTAAAATACGTTATGGAAGGTAAAACAACACTTGTCCTAAAGATTCATACTATCACTATTTAAGTCAAATTGAAATGAATAGATAAGTCATTTGAGATACCAAAACTATCAGATACAAAGTTCATCCAATGTCTGTTGGATTTGAATTTGATTCATTCAAGCAGTTGTTGGAGTCAACATCAGATTAGATTTATCAATTACAACAGTATGTAAAGGAAGTTCTCAAATTGTTAACTGTCACTTGTAAAAATGGAAATAATTTATGGCATTACAACCAACACAGGAAATAATGGGCAATATGTAGTCAAGCAGCTTTGCTAAAAAATACAAAAAGCAGTAACAGTTATCAATGAAGGTATTTTTAACAGAAAGACTGCATTACCAAAGTATAAAAGTACATGGGATGAAACAAGTGTGCTTAAATACCTTAAAAAACCTATCAAAAAACAAAGAATTATCATTGTTACAATATCATGAAAATTGTAAGCTCCTTTTGAGCATTAACTTCAGGGCAACGATTACAACCAATTATAGTGTTTAGATATTAGGAATATTCAATGTACAGAAACAGAATAAAAAAATTCGAATATGTGACTTTTTAAAGAAATCCAAAACTAGAAAACATTTGCCAGAAATTTACAAGGCTGCATCTTGTGAGGACAGTCAAAATGTGTATTGAGTGTAACAGGGATAGAGATAACGTTCATTAGCACGCAGACACCATATGGCCAGGTATCAAAGGATATACTCAAATATTGGATACGATATTGTGTGAACATAATCAGGTATTGAAATGTCGGTCTTTAGTGCACACGTCAGGTCAGATGCCTGCCCAGCAGTGCAGCCTTATCAGTCGTGCCAATTGACACAATTCTGGAAACAGCCTGGTGGGAGAGGTATAGAAATTTCAGACAGTTGTATAACAGGCCAGTAACATATGGCTCATCCTTTAGTAAGAGTTTATTGACAATTAGTTATATGGCCTAATGTTTATACTATCCCATATCCCATACCATTACTAATGGGGTTTAGATTCTTTTCGCCAGTTAAGTAATGGAGGAATCTTATCTAACAGATTGTTTATTTGTCAGATTGATTAGGGGTTGATAACTTAGTGTACATATAACTTAATGTATCTGCATTCAGAGAATACTCGCATCATTAGCAATAACATAGTTAAATAGTGTACAAGTTATTCAACACGTATTTATATAGCATTTATAGTGCAGCTGTATAGTACAAAACCCAGTCAAAGTAAGATTATCCTGTGAGGATGTGGCCACACAATGTGTTTCAATCTCCACACAAATAGGTTTTTGACATACTTATTCTGATTTGGTTGCCAAATTTGAATTAAATATATTATAGTTAATTCACAATATATTGGTTTAAATACATACACTATAACAATAATTTAATATGAAGGTTCGATTAGTTTTACTGATGTACATTGAACTCTGGTGTTTGTTTCGTTTCAATTATCATCTGTGTCAGCTAAAATCTGTCTGCGTTTTCTGTCTTGATATTTCTTCAAAAACACAAAGGAATGCCGTCGAGACACGTCAACTCGTTGTTTGTGTCCCTCTGAGGACGACAGCCACGCAATCAGTGCAACACTTAGAGGTACGTGCATGTTCCGTGAGATTCTTCTTATCGTGAATTGACCCAGACGTCATTTTATTAGAAACATCACTAGTGTCCGCAATTCCATGCAAAATATTTTGTTTGCAAACATAGCTGTAAAACATAGATATCAACAATTCTGGCTTAGAAATGATCTAAAATCCAAATTGTTTGACATTAAGAGTCCATTTATGTGAATATCAGGATGCAAAGAGCATATTCACTATTCAAAGATGATAATTTATGCCATATCAATAACTTTAACCTTACCCCGCTGCGACAGTATTCGTCTGCTTAACCTCTCGTCTACAGCATTATTTTTTTACAAACACGTCCGATTTTCTTCAAATTTTGTAAAACTATGGTCTTGATGTTAAACATCTTGTACCAAAATGTTTGCAAACAAATACTTTCGCGACCGATAGTCTCGACTAGCGTGATAAGGGTTAGTGTTGAAAATGTTTATTACGTAGGGATGTGAGAAAATACTGCATTGAACACCCCTGTCGAATGAATCGTGAAAAAAGACACTTTGCTCCATGCTAAAAGATAGATAAAGACATAATACATGAGCTTGCTATTAACTTATAGTAAATATTTAGATCCTCCAAACTTACCGTGAACTTTCGCTAACGCCTTTGAAAAAGCTACAGTACCATTAACAGTGGTAGAAATACTATTCTTTACCAACCGACGCGTTTATCAACGATCTTTGATAATCTACACAAACCGATTGGAGCCAAAGCAGACCCCGAGTTATTCGGTATTTTATCCGGCTCATATATGTTTAATCAACCCTTTCCTCTACAGAAGCACAAATGTATTTTTTGGCAATTGAAAACATAGGAGCAAATGTTCCATTTCCTACAATAATTTCAAAACAATTAAAAAATGGGAGCTTTTGTTTAGCTTGATTTTCATATTTTGCATCATATTATATCCTTGTCTAAAATTAAAAAAGCTTGTAGAGGAAAATGGTTAACATTAACAGAAATCAAACATTACATGAGACCAGAAAAAGTGTTATCGTTTCATTTTATTTGCATTTCGTTTGCATTGCGTTTTAAAAATCAAGCATAGCAATCCTACCACAAAGAAGCATAAGTCTTCCTGACACTTCTTTAGCAGATGTTTGTTGAAAGCAAAATATTGAAAGCACGTAATGCGGTTACTTTATAACTTGAAAAGTCAATAAAATGTAGTTTTTAACAGATCGAGTGCACTTTTGAATCTACCAATTGTATGTCATGATTTCACACAGGTGAACTGAAACACCCATACAGTAGATTCCCTCTTAGAAGCTTTCAGTATTACTTTTAATCTACATTAAGCTACATTTAGGACCACCATGGTTCAATATAAGTCGTGATTTCCCACAGCTGAAATAAATATATGCACTGTTTTGGAATAAGATATGTTCTCTGTGTATATTCTGTTTGCAATTGAATTAAGTTTAAGTATGTAGTTTGCTTTCCTTGAAATAGTTTCATTGAACAAGAAGCATTTAAATATGGGGACGGATTAAGACTTTAGTTGTTAAATGTTTTCGGAAAGTCGTCGCTATTGTTAAAAGCAGCTTAACTGCTTTTTTTGACAAAGACATTAGTGGTAGTTATGTGGTTTGGATAGAAATCGTGATATTAAAACAATCACGTAAGTGCCGATAGTATTACATGATCAAACACCGTTGATTGCATTTTAGAGCTGGAAATCAACAATGGTGCTCTTAAGGTAGGGAATTGCTGTTCTTAACCGTTTAAACGTCAGCCAAACGCAAACGAAACGCAAATATACTGAAAATGACAATTACCTTTGGGGGAGAATTTTTTTATTGTAAGTGTTAAGCAGGTTTGAGCCAAATCAGACGCCGAGTAGCTCGGCGTCTGATATTGCCTCAAACTGTTTGAAGGGGTTATAAGTGTTGAGTGTCTAACGCGTTAGTTGGTTAACAGTAGCATTCCTATAGCACTATAAATGTGCACCGTTGCAATTAACGTATGTTTTATATAAATCATACAATAAAGTTGTATTGACCTATTACTCCTCAGAAGCGCCCTTTGGTAACTTTGTATAGCAGACTTCTGTTGAAAGCATTGTGGGAAACAGAGTAATTGTTTGTCACAAGAAAATGCTTTATGTCTTAAAATATTTACAAAATAATTCAAAAATAAAATTTTCCTAATGCTACTCTTCTGACATGCTTAATAGACAAGAGGCAAATATGTTTCTCAATCTTTAGCCCCATACTTTCGAGCATGGTGAATATTGCCACAGCTTGGATCCTGGTCCTAATCGGGATCTCAACTGGTGGTTGCAATCAGTTCACACAGTGTAAATACATCGGACGATATTTAAAGTGAAAGAGACGACAATTTAATCAGAATACACTTTTCGTAACAGGCTAAGGAATATATTATGCCTACGTCTTCTCCTTTAGCGTTGTCTACGAATATGCCATGAGTATATTTATGGTTTCCTGAAAACAAAACATTTTTTTATTGATTACTCGCAAAGTACTATTTAATCACGAGTTATGTTATTCAACCCATATTATGTCGGGGAACATTAAATTTATTGCATATGTTTTATGACGGAATTAGTATGCTTATTGTTTTCAACATACATACAGGTCAGGTAGAGATAGAAATACCCCAGGGGTCCAGTTAACGTGCATATACAAAATACTAAAATCATGAATTTTAGCTACTAAACTCTTTGGTGTGACCACTCGTTAGAATTGTATTGACAAGACGACTTTAACAGATGGTTACTTCATATGGTTTGGTGAAGAGATACTGTTTTTTCTATCAGAAATATATCATTAACGCATGCTTATTTTTAGCCCTGTATGACTCTTGATAAAAGTTTATGTCATAGGTTAATAACATTATGTCATCACTAGTTATGAACATGA
>JAULCE010153646.1:0-11914 GCA_032359355.1 Macoma nasuta | reverse complement strand
CAACTTTTTCAAAACCAAATGCTCTATTCCCACAAAGTTTTAAAAATCAAATTTTTGGCTTGGTGCAAAACTATTCTAACTCCTTCACAAATATGTAAGGAGTTACAATAGTTTTGCATCAAGCCATGGTAATGCTCCATTTCATATAATATTTTCAAAACTGCTATGAGGATTTATTATAGATGTAAGAATGAGTGTAATTGTGGGGAACATCCCCAGCCAAGTCTCTCTCTGGGATTCTGGTCTGCTGGGTCTTTAGAGTACAAACATCACACGGGTCTACGACAGACAAAAATGTGGTTCCTGCACTGCCAGGTATCGCACAGTTCAAGATAGGCTGCGTATTCAAAACACCTTGATCCTTTATACATCCACCAAACCCTGTGGTGTAACACCGATCATTAGAATCGTCTTGAAAATACGATTCTGATGAATGGTCACATCGCATTGTTTGTTGGTGAATTTAGGGAAATTCAATTGGAAAATGTATGAATTACGCACAATTGTCTGGAGACCTAGGTTACACGATTACTTGCTAATTCACATAACATGAATGCTTGGAGGATCATAAAGAAAAGGATATACCTTTGTACTTTCAAAGCTTTCCGGCACACCAGATATACAACCGCCACCTGGGATATGTAACTAATGTAATTACCCTGAATAGTCTGCCAGCAGGTCGTGGGCAAATAGTGTAGACCCTGATAAGACTGCTCCTTCAGGAGCAGTCTGATC
Organism: Macoma nasuta; assembly: GCA_032359355.1. NCBI lineage: Eukaryota > Metazoa > Mollusca > Bivalvia > Cardiida > Tellinidae > Macoma > Macoma nasuta. The sequence goes on along the minus strand of JAULCE010153646.1, from coordinate 11,179 downwards.
AGGGTCTACATTGTTTGCCACATTGTCCAATTATTTTGTAAGGGATAAATTCAGCGTGACCAATGTTTAGGAGAACTGTGGCAATCCAGGGGGTGTCATAATACTTTGGAAGTAATAACAGAAGTGCTGATCCTTGTCTTCATCTACAAGCATCAAATAATAAACTTGGGGAGAAAAATGCATTTTTTGGCACAGCATATCGTCGGTTTCGATCCAAAAAGCCGTAAGTGCCCTTTTCGACGATATGCTGTTGTTTAGTTTCTTTCCTGACCTCGTAGTGTAGTAACATCTGTTTGTTTATATCCCCTCTGTCTCTATTTCTTTCTCTGTTGGTCTCTTACCATCTCTCTGTCTATCTGTCCATCTCTCTCTCTGTCTGTCTGTCCGTCTCTCCCTGTATCACTGTATCTCTGTCTCCCTATATTTCTCTGTTTCTCCAGTAACAACCATTTAATCCAATTATTAATTATGCCCCCCACGAAATGGAGGCATAGAGAGTTGCCCTTGTCCATACGTCAGTCTGTCTGTCTGTACGTACGTCCCGAATATTTTGTATGATCTAATTGTCCAACTCTCACCAAACTTTACACACATGTTTGTGACCATAATATCTTGATCAAGTTCGACAGCAATGTTGATCACTTTAGTCATTTCAGAGTTACAGCCATTTTTTGTGAAAATATGTCATTTTTGACAAAGCGGAAGAGGGGGCATCTGTGTCCTATGGACACATTTTCTAGTAATTATTCAATCTAATTTTTTTGTTTCTCAAAAAATTCAAAACTATCCTGATAAAGCAAATCTTACGTGACCTAACGCATACAACCTATCATTGTTATGAACAAGTAAGGCCATAGGGCAAGTTACGCTTAAAGGAATGTATTAAGCATCAAGAGCAGAACTATCAGGTTTGGAAACTGCCGCCTTTTGTCATAGAGTCAACAGTGTTTCAGTCGAAACCCGGTATATCTGCTTTTGAAACTTAAAACATGAATTTTGCCTTCTCTGTTCATTACAATGTTCTGCTGTTTGCGTAATGTCACGCACAAATGCTTTTTTGTGGCTGTTTTGAATTCTAGAATAAGAGAAACCACGAATAATTTGATTAAACTATGTAAAAGTATGGAAAAACTTTAGTGTTGTTCAGGGAACTTTTGACACAGTACAAATGTGAGTTACTGTTAGCAAAATGTCACACCACTTTCCCAATTTTGTATTGTTTATGATTCGAAATTAACTTTCACGTGGGTGGCTATAGACATTAATCATGACTGGGACACACCTTAATAATCATTATAGCCAGATTTATGTGACTTGGTAATTGGTATACCAATAAACATTTGTATTCAGTTACACTGCAAAATGCTGAACGGTTTGTATACGCCTGTCTTTTGACGGAAGGTATTATTTGAAACCCCAGGGCGGGTGGGCGGGCGATCGGTTGGGCTGGCAGATCGAAACCGTTTCCGGACCATATCATTAGGTCTGTTTGATGTATGCCAACCAAATTACATGATTGGCTTTATATCATACCGGGGAGAAGCTTACTGATTTTGGTCCGGTTGGATTATCTCTTTTGAAGTTATGCCCCTTTATGAAAATAGGATATTGAAAAACTGTCGTTTCTCGGCGATAACTTAAGCCCTGCTTGACGTCTGCCAACTAAATATTATGATTGGCTTTATTATTATACAGAGAAAAGAAGCCTATTGACTTTGGGTCCGGTTCGAAATAAATCTGCAGTAATGCCCCTTTATGGAGTACTTAAAAAAAACGTTTCCGGACCATAACTTTTGTTCTGCTTGACATATGCCAACCAAAGGTCATGATTGGCCTTTTTATCATACAGGGAAGAAGCCTATTTATTTTGGGTCCGGTTTGAACTAATATTCTGCAGTTATGCCCCTTTATGAACTGAAATTGTTGAAGAAAAAAACGTTGTTTCCGGACCATAACTTTTGTTCTGCTTGACATTTGCCAACCAAATTTCATGATTGGCTTTTTTATCATGCAGGGAAGAAGCCTATTGATACTGGGTTCGGTTCGATGATCTTTTTCGCTGTAATACCCCTTTATGGATTATTTGCTTATCATTAAGTGTGCAATGACGGGCGTATTTTGCGTCACTGAGGTGCTCTTGTTGAGTTATGTGGTAAGGTTAAAGTTTTGGTAAGCAGACGACGACGCCAAAATAGTCTCACACAAAGACCACATTTCATCCTATATCTGGCAGTTTCATGCCGGCTATAAGCATAGCGTGGCTAACACCTACTCAAAAGGGTCATGTCGTACATTGTCCAACTTTATTTCGCACTATTTACATTGCTGAAAGAACTCGTGAAATACACAGCCACATTTTGAACTCAAGTATCTTATCACACAATTTTTCATGATTTTGTATATTGTTTATATAATAGATTCGGAAGTATCAGGAACTGAAGAAACAAGAGAACATGGTTTTACACCAGAAGGTGCCGAAGGTACAGATCCTGGTTTCAAAGGCGATGGTGATTCAAAGCAACCGATGTCTATAACTGACGAAAACAAAGTCGCAAATGAAAACGAACATTATCCCGAACACAATGATGATATTGAAATGCCAGTAGGGGTAAGTATGATCTTATTATTTGCATCAAGTTTTATGGCAAATACCACAGACCAAATCTATATAATGTCTCCAACGGAAATCTGATCCATTTAAATGTTATAGCTACACTTTATCTGATCTTGATCAGCACTGACTTGCCTACTACTACGTAGCATATTAATTATCGATCTAAGCTTTCGTGACAGTTTACACGTGTCTACATTTCAACACTGTAAATGCAGTTAAACCTCCTTGGTCAGAGAACAACTCGTTATCAAACATAATTGGTTGACTTCAATGTATTAAACTCATTTATATTTATGTTAAGAATCCACCTACCATGGATTATTAATAAACTACATGTATTTTATTATTTGAAGCAATTTCGACAAGCCAATTATTTTCTATGTCAGTCAGGCTACACTCGGGATAAATAGATCCAACAGGTAAACTGGACAGCTCCTGATTAGATCTGGGTCTGCACGATTCGTAAAAAGCTTAAATAAGTGTATATGTAATGTAAAGGGTTTACTTAATTTCTACTGTTACATAGAATAATACTATAATGTCCGTTAATACACTGTCGACCTCTGACTTTACTCATGGAAGGGGTCAAAGGTTATCTATATTTCATATATATTTAGGAGTATATGCTAGAAGTTTTGTTTACAAATTTACAGAGAACGGGCATACTTTACATTCAAATGGAGCTTTGCGGAACGACCTTGAAAGACTGGATGAGTGTTCGGAACAGTTTGTATGACATCGAAGAGGATTTTGTAACATGTCTAAGAAAAGGTGAAAGCTTAATGATCTTCAAAGAAATTTTACAAGGTGTTGAATGCATTCATGATCAAGGTCTAATTCACCGTGATCTTAAGCCACTGAATGTGTTTATGCTGGAAAATAATCATGTTAAAGTTGGGGATCTTGGACTTGTAACGCACGACATTTTCAGTGACGCCCCTGCTTCACCTGCAAAACCAGGAGTGATGTTTGATGTCAAGAAACGCTCAAAGCATACATCAGGAGTTGGAACTCCTACCTACTCTGCTCCAGAACAACTGCAAGGCACAGAATATTCATACAAAGCCGACATTTACAGTTTGGGAGTTATTCTCTTTGAATTGTACCAGAAATTCGATACCGAAATGGAAAGGTATCAAGCTATAGACAACTTAAAAAAGGGAGTAATTTATGAATCCATGTCTGAGTGCTGGCCTGTGCAAACCGAATATATCAGAAATATGGTTAGCCTTAAACCAGAAACAAGGCCCAGCGTAAAAAAGATTCTAGCTGATAGAGAATTGTTTTTGTCAAAGAGTCATATAATAGATGATTTAAAGAAGGAGACAGAGATGAACACACATCGAATACAACGGCATAACGCGTCTATGAAGAAGATGCAAAAAAAGCTAGGTCACAATAAAAAAACTGTAGAAAAAATGCGAGAGGAAAGTGGGCAACATGCCATAGAAATTGTACATTTGAAACGGATGATAAAACTAAAAGATGAATTTTGGAAGGACACTTTTGAAGCGATGGTAGAAAGTGAAGCAATCAAAAGACTGGAAACAAAAGAAGCAGAGTACATTGCAGAAATAAAACGACTAAAAAAGCTCGTAAGCAAGAAACATTACGCCTTGAAGAAGAAAGACAAAATACTTAGAGAGAAAGATAATACTATAAAAAAATTGAAGGAAGAAGTGCTGGTGATCAATAACTTGACCTGTGCATACTGAAAACAGTGCATGTGAATGAGGTGAGGTAAACTTGAGTTTTTAATCAGAAAAGTGAGGTTATAATTAACCTTATGTGAAATGAAAGTTTTGTATAAAGCCATGATATGTATTTAATGTAAAACATATAATACACCTCATGAGTAAGAAGCAGTGCTGCATTTTTGTCACAGCTTGCTTAGTCGGAAGAGTGTGACCAATGTCAGTTTCAACACATATTTGGGTTCTTTTCTTCTTGGGACTAATGGACGACATTTCTCTGAAATAGTATCAGAGATATTCATCATTCATGCACGACAACACATTCATACACGTCAATACAATGCCGACTACACTTTTTTATTTATCTTTTAAGGATTGCTAAAATCATATAGGCTGTTTAGACTAAATGATGTTGAAATATTGAAAAAAGTAATACAAAATGGACAAAAAATGCCACATTTTAACTCAACTTATAGCACATAGCAATAGAACACTGTATATATTTAGAGAAACAATTTTTGCGACTTTCTTTGGAGATTACCTTTTTAGCTGATTTAAGTTAAGATGAGGATTACAAAGCCATATAATTCTAGATGTGAATGAGTAAGGTGATAATAATAACGTGCTATTTTACACAGTACACATTTTGATTTAACGCCCCTTTTCCTAAATAACTTATTTTGCATTAACATATCAAATTGACTACCGATTATCTTCATTTAACATTTAAAGTCTGCATTAAGGACCACAAAAATGAAAACCGGTTAAAAATGTAGGATCTACATATTCTTTTGTTGCAGTTTTAAGTTGAAAACCACATTATTTTTCAAAGAACCTTCCTTAGAATTGATTAACGCGAACAGTTAAAACCCGATACAATTCTAAAATTAAACGGCGAAACGTGTTATGTCAGTTTAGATCTATAGATGGTAGCTTACAGATGATTTCCAACCAATAACCATGGTTTGATATTGTCCAACAATACAGCTGTAGTTGTTACAAAGTCGTCATTGGGAAATCCCATTAAAACCAATTTCGCCAATCATCAAATGTACTCAATGACTTGTCAGAAGTCAGAGTAACTGTAGAGCAGCCATCAAGGGCACGACAGAACGGGCACAATACAAATATCCGAATTACTCTTTCCGTTTCCGGCTTTCAAAGTAGTTTTCATAGAGTATTATGACCTTCATGTCGTCGCACAAGCGGGAGAGGAAGCGTGATGACCAACTGTAAAAGGATTGACCACCAAAGCCGATTATCGTTTTTTTCAAGATGAGTAAGACACCAAAAAGAAACTGTGCAATTTTTTATTAAGCGTAACTTTTAGTAACTTTGTAGTAATTAATTTTCCTACATTACTGTCAAAATAATGATCTACACATTGCACCAATAAGCATAATATTCTTAAGCGTTTGTGTCATTCAAACTGTGTCATTCAAACTGACCGACTGACGTTTAGCACGTGCCTTCTGTGCAACATGCTTAAAGATGTAGGTCGACACTGATCAAATTATATACTGTTTATGCAATACAAAAATCAATTTTATTTTGAATATCACTCGTTATCAAACCGCGACGGCTTCGAGGAAAATAAATCGGGCATTTCTTCAACTTCCATCTTGCGTCACGTTTCTGCCGTCGCTAGATAGTTTAACTGCCACAGAAATGCCACCAATAACATGCTACGATGTTATCTTGATAATGGTTTACGCTCCGATAGGACGAGTATGACGACGGCACGTCATGAAGGGTTCGTTTCGTTGACATACCGCTACAAGTACTGCACAATTATTCGATAAATATAGGCAACCGACTCCGGGACAATGTTATCCGAAGGGGGCTAGGAGGCATTATGTTGGCCAGGTCATAAACTGCTATATATACCAGTAAATATCTCGCTACATATAACGTTAACGCCTTGCAACGGCCGGCTTGTTCCATGGACATGAATACATTAAACACCTGTGGGTCTTGCTGTGGCGGAGAGTAATGAAAACCCACATCATCAACATTGTCTACGCCTTAATTAGCGAGTTAAATGACATGCCCGCCGACGTGGCATGACGTTACGTCAGTTCAATGTTTTGATCCGTAGGAGAAAATGTTTGCATTTCACAGAAACTGATTAATGTCCATATTTACAGTCGAATATCAGAGAGCAATACGCATTTAGAATTACAATAAAAATGTGCAACCTTTACTTCTCACCTTAACGTCATTCAAGCGTAACAGTTATACTGAGAATTGCTTAACATTTACTTTAAAACAAATGCATATTGTACACAATAAAATCATACATTTTGATACCAAATATGTTTATTTTTTCTATCTAAAATGGTATACATTTTATATCTAAATCAAGAACACAGTTTCCTTTTGGTGTTAGTATATAATTAGTAGTATGTTTTGGTCATATCCTGACACTCTACAGCTTTAGCTAGATACCTTTTATTTATTTATTACAAAGATTCCTTTTTTCATTTATGTATAAAGTAAAGATCATGAACATTTTAGAAACAAGATTATTAAAATGAAAGTCTTTGCAGTTTCCATCACAAATTCATTGCCGCACAAGAAAGGTTACTAAAGCGGCAAGAAAAATAATAAAATATTTAATGGAAAAATGGAAGAATAGTTTATTAGCTCACCTGAGTCTGTTCATGTGAACTATTGTGATCGGTCTCGGTCCGGAAGGCTTCTGAGCAATAAAGATAAAGATAAAGAAAAAGCGTTGAAGAAAAAAACTTCTAAAGAAGAAAGAACATATTATAAGATTTTTTCAAGATTTTATTTTATCATTCCGCTAATAAGCCAATGAGGCATACACACATATATAAATATGGCGTCGAACGTGTACTTCAGTCTATCTTGTCAATGCTTAACAATTTACAGATCTACATTATTATTATTTTTTTACGTATATTTAAGAAAGTCTGTCACTGACGAATTTGAATAAGAATGCTATCGGTGTTCATTGAGAAGGTACGAATTAATTTTACATCTAATATGATTTATGCACAGGTAAAGCTCTTCTTTAATAGTTTATCCTATTTGAAGTTACTAAAGAGGGAGCAAACTGGCTATTAAACTATTATTTTGTTTTAAACATAGGCATTTTCATAAACATATCTTACAATGTTTATATTAAATGTATACACATATATAACAATGCATGTACCCTAAATAGCTCGGATCGCTCGCCAGACTTAAAGCCTAAGCATTTGGCCCAATTTTCCCTTAATAAGTGAAAGATGCAGATATATGTCAGGATCCGAACCACCGCAGATAAATATCCATGGATATATGCGCACAATTTAAGGTACAAAAAATGCAACAAGTAATTTTTCACCCTAAAGCACACAATCTCTCTCGAAACGAAAGGAAAGATTGCCTTCAAGGGCTATAACAATACAAATATTTGATACACATGTAATATATTAAGAGTAATAATATCGGAATTACAATAATGATGGAATTTACATACACAGTGTATGTATAGGTAACAAAAAGATAAAGTGATTATGCATGTACTGTAATACCATATTCATTTTAAATTTTAAAGGCGTAAAAAATAGATAAACCGTAATTCTTAATAGTTTTAGTGTTTTCAGAGTTAATCAAGGTTATAAATTTAAACATATTTGGCCTATGCCACTAAGAAATATAAATGTACTTTTGTGTCAGATTCTTATACAGTTGACATTCTAAATCGAAATGAAATTCATCCTCTAATGTGGAACAGGTTATACATTTTCTCTCATTGATTGGTAGGCTAGTGGGCGTGTCAATAGAAGCTATTTAGTCCAATAGCCTGTCGAAAAAAATGCTTTCATGAACTGCCTGTTTGCTGCTATTTTCTGGCATGACATAAAGTATTATTACTAAATTTTCTCCCACCCTAATGTATGCAAATTAATTCGAAGACATAAAATATCTTCCTCGCTTGTACATAACAGAGATGTTCCTGTAGCATATTCATTTCGAACATAAATCTAAATTTCCCCCGAGTTTCTTTTTGCATTTGGATTTTTACATTCTCTATTTAAAACAAATAATCAAACCCTTCAACAATTAAATCTGAATAATCATCTGTCCATGTTTCGGGCAAACAAACTATATTATTGTTTTATTTTCAAAATAGTAATACATTCTGGACTTTGCAGTTTAATAGTTCGTCTGCTAAATAAACACTGTATGTTCATCAGAGCGCATCGCAGGTATACCTTCTCCGTGTTGTCCTATTGTGGCGATTTCGTCTGGTCACGGGGACAGTTATTTTAAGAACTTGTGGGAATTGGTGTTCTTTTTTTTGAAGCACAACCGCGGGATTCACTGTGTCTTCTAATATGAACTAAGGCATTGCCTCAACTTATCAAATTTTACAGGCTTAGAATTATGGATTAAATACTAGACATGCAAATTCTGATTTTAAAGTATTTTCAATTGCTGTGTATTTGCTTTAAAGAAAAGCTTAATAAAATGTTGAACAGCCATGTCTCCATTTTTATTCTTCCTACAATATTTACGATTCAAAATGCAAGTCTCCATTGATCAGACACCTAAGCCACATTCCTAGACTGATCAAGATATCTGGACTTAATTTTCCCTTATGGCGTCTTTCTAAAATCAAACTGCAATTATCAGAATTTTATCAATATTAAGAATCTTTGATTTGAAAATGGATTGTTGAGTACATGACACTAGTGGTTCTGTGTAAGCTGTTTGGGAGTTCTGAGATGTTTCATCCGGATGATTGTTTGTTGTGGATTCGTCTTCATTTCTATTGTGGAATGCTGTATCGGAATATTTTGCGGCTGATCCATATGTGACGCTGTGTGTGTAGGAGGGATAATATCATCATTGGTAAGTCCCTCTTGTGTATTATGTACATCTGTGGTCAATACTGTCTGAGAAAAATCCATGACGTCTACAGTCGTGGCATCAGGATCCGTATGCGCCACGTTTGCGGTTCTGGTCTCACATTGTGGGGTTTCGTTTACATCCTGATCCATTGAATGGCTATAATGACTCGATCTGTGGGAAACTTCGTTCATTGTATGGACTCTACTTTTAATCATCACTGAGCTCCAATCTTGAAATTCATTATCTACCACTCTACCATTTGCAATAAGTTTTGCAGGGTACACTATTTTTGGATTTGCCCGTGGGTCTTTAGCGCAGACCATTTAGTTTAGGCCACAAACTTTTTCGCACGTCGCCGATCTCTTTCGGAAATTCGTACTCAACACTGTAGCGTGTGCCTTTTAACTTTCTGACTTTGCTCATGATCTCATCAAGAACGCCATAAATTCTGAATTTTACTATCATTGGCCTTTGTTGAAACGACAAATTTGCGCATGCCTAGTCTATGAGCTCTGGAAATGTAAACATTGTAAGGATCAATTTCAAGGACACTTTCTAGGAGATTTTTCACATGTTCAACACAATCTTCACCCTGGTGTTCTTCAATACCCCTGAACATTAAGTTGTTGCGTCGTGAAAGCGCTTCCATATCAATAGATTTGTATGCCATCAGTTTCAGAGAGTCACTGTGATCATTTTTCACATCTATTACTTGACCCAATTTATCAGACACATTGTTTACAGAAGTTTGGACCTTGAGCATTACGCTACTGCAATCTACCAGCTCTTTCCTTATAAACATCAGCTCGTCAAATATAGCCACTAGTTTTTCATCAATTGAACTATTCATTAAATCTTGCCTGTTGCTTCGACTCCCAGAATGTGCATTCCTTGTGTCGGCCTCCGCCATCTTGCTTTCGTCCAACAAAGAAAACCGATTGTTCACTGGAATTTCAAAGTCATTCAGCATACCACCACTTTTGCCGATCACAAATAAAAACGTAAATTTGTTGAAAATGTAGTTTGTTTTAATGTCCGCTGAATTTGGTTGAGTTTCTACAGAAGTTTGATTTTATATTAACCGCTAGCACTTTAAACAAGACTAGTGTAGCGCATGTTTGGGCTCGCGTGTATGTGTGTGTGTGCGCGTGTGTGAATGTGCTGAGGAAGTACTTGTTCTGTGCTGTTCTGGTGGCTGTTTGTTTTGTATGTGGTCTGTCCTGCAAGACCTTCTCATCTACTTTACTACTCGACCGCTATATTTTCCCGCGATTTAATGGAAATAATGTTTATTATCGCACCTGAGTCTGCTGTGGTGAGCTATTGTGATAGGTCGTGAGACATGCGTCGTGACCTCAGCCCACCGCATTTTTCAACATCTCCTTTGAAACAACTGAAGTGAAAGTGATGAAACTTGACTAGGATATTCCTTTTATGTCTCCGTTCAAAGTTGTTCAAGAAAATTCCATTCCACGAAGAACTCTGGTTTCTATAGCAACTGAAATGTAGAATTAAAACAAAATGCTTAAACAAATTTCGTCCAATTTCGAAATAATTTCACAGAAATGATCTTGTAATGGACCTTTGTCAAAGTTTTTCATAGAATGCTGATTTGTAAAAACCCATACAAACTTGGCCGCCAGGGTCGGGGTCAATTTTCCTAGCATGCCTATACAGAACACTTTGAAAACCTTGTCCATAACGTCTGGTCCAATTTTGAATAAGTTTCACAGAAATAATCCTTGAGTGGACCTGTACTCAAATTGTGAAAGATAAATGATATAAGGGGCCAGTTTTTCTTTTATGGTTCCATAGAATTCTTTGAAAATCATCGCCGAAACCACTGATCGTATTTCAAGTTAATTTGACAGAAATTATACTTCTCTCAAATTTCTTCTGGATAACATTTTTGTTCGTTATGGGAATGCCATTTATCGTCAAGTAATTGGTATTCCTATGGGTACGAATTGTGCACCACTTGTCGCGGACTTGTTTTTATACTGCT
>JAULCE010153535.1:0-11915 GCA_032359355.1 Macoma nasuta | reverse complement strand
CCAGACCAGACGCCGAGTTTCTCGGCGTCTGATTTGGATCCAAGCTATTTGGCACTCAGACAAAGAGATCAGTAAATTTGAAAAAAATGGACGATGTTTAAAAATTGAAGCAGACGATAATTTGAGCAGACGACATTTTTCGTAGCAGGCCAGAGGTTAATTCCCAGCCCAATGTGCACTTATTTTTAAAGCAAACGATGCGAATATGGCTTTTTAATGGGAATTTGACTCTTCTCACAAATCTGGTATCAAAAGTGCAGAACTTTTACCCATATTTTTAATCCTTTCCTTTGCAAGCTGCTTCAAAATCGGTAATGCAGCCTGCAAACGTTTGTTCAGTACATTGCTTAATGTCGAATATGTCACATCGTTTGAAATGTTAATATAATTTATATTTTCAATGAAAAGTACGTTGCCTTTGTAAAAAAAGAAAGCTAAAAGCAAATCTCTTTACACGGACATTAAAGGATGCACGATGTTGCACAGAGATCTCATTCAACTAATCCTTTGCATCATAAATATTTAACGGAAGATTACATCCACCATGAAATATTAATCAACTTTTATTATTAAGTTTTGCATGACATCTATGTAATTGGCTGCCGTGGACCCGATAATGCCATAATTATGCTGATCGAGTTTGTTTTATGTAGGTTAGCATTTGGGGTGGCTTTCAGTAGGGCAATGATGCCAACTTGTGACGTTTAGGCAGGTGTATGTGGCTTTCATCCACCTGTAATCCGCAGTACGGTTGAAGCATTGTCAAAACAAAGTAAAATACCATTTAAATATAAAACTCGAAATATTTGGTATGCTATATTACTGTAACTAATAAAAAGTTAAGTTTAAACATATTTTATTTCAATATGAATTGAAAGGGGTTGGGTCACAAGTTCTACCAACATTAGTTACGGCCCTTCACCTACAATTTACAACACATATTATACAAATGCAATATGACAATTTTGAACATTAGATATAAATAATAACTGTGTAATTTGTAATCATTTCAGTGCTGGGTAGCCCCCTTCTCCACACATTGTTTTTTAAACTTATTCACAATTAAAGTATATGATGACGATGACAGTAATAAAACTAATATAAAGGAAGGCTCCTTTTACAAGCTTAAATTTCGCATGTATGTATGTCTCGACTAGCGATATTTATCGCGTGTTGCTTAAATTTCGCATGTCCGACTATCGAGATTTAAGGTGGCCCGAACAGGATTCCGTAGTTTTTTTTGTGCACATTTGATAATATACAATATTATGCATTGAAACTATAATGAATATTAAAATACACAGTTCGATTTCTTTTTCAGAAACCTCGGTCCGTTATCTTTATGACGCACACATTGATATGTCGAAATTACTGATAAAACTAGAGCCATGCAGGATATTTCGCCAATTGTCAACAATAAGCCATACATACTAAGGCACCAGAGCATTTCTCAAGATTCCAAGATTTAAGAGTTTTAAGTTTGTACTTTAAGATTTAAGGGACCTAACCTTTACTTTTTTATTATTTTTATATTAATGTTCATAAACAAAGTGTTCGAAGATGTCTTTTTTCAAGATTCATTTTATTTTGGCGAATATTGCAATGAAACAGCTTAAAAAGTTCAGAACTCGTTCACCGTTGTTTACCAGTTCAAAGAGGGTTACTAAACCTTGCAGTTTGTATAGAAAGCACGTTTAATTTGATTGTGTTTTTTATTTTAACTATGTCAATCTTGGTGATTTTCGTTTAACCCTTAGCCTGCCGTTCACAACTGGGGTTATTTTTCAAACAGCTTGAATCCGTATCAGACGCCGAGTAACTCGGCGTCTGATCGGGATCCAAGCGGTTTGACACTCAGACAACAGTTTCACCAATGTTTTAAGTAAATCCAACAACATTTAAAATTGAAGCAGACGACAAATTTAGCAGAAATGTTTAGCGGCGGGCTAAGGATTAAAAGGCACGATCGGGTATATATCGGTACTTACATGTATTCTCGGGGCCAAACCCTCTGAATTAGGATAAAGAGTTGCTTACGACAATTTGCACAGCGTGTTGGATGTTAGGCGTCGCCTGCAAGTCAGCTTTGTCATTATCCCTTTCACTGCCATATGCGACTCAAATGCAAAATAGAAGACCCATATCAGACGCCGCCTTACGCCGCATTTGAAGCCGGCGCCTGATCAGGATTTTCATTTTTTTTCGACAAAATTGTATCCTAATATTAGGGTTTCGGTAAAGCTAAAGTTTATTTAAATATTCCTGTAATATACTTCGTTTATTCATTTGACCAAATACTAATTACAACCGACAATCTTAAATATGGCTGCGAAAAGGTTAATACAGTCAAACTTTATTGAGAGGCCATTTAGATTTCGATTGATTGGCAGTGTTGTCACTTCTCGCACAATGCAGCACGGAAAAATGCAGAAAACCCTTTCGAAATATTTCTGCATTTGCTCCGTTCTACATTTAAGCGATCGATATCTAATCTTCCGAATCCTACGCTTAAATCAGGTTTGAATGTTATGCAATGGAATTGATCATTTCCGTTGAAAGGTTGTGATGATATTTTAGCGTTCCAAAAGACTCTTAACCGTTTCACTGCCCTACCCCGAGTGTAGAAACATATGCTAACAACTTGAATCCGAATGAGACGCCGAACAACTCGGCGTCTCATTTTGATCCAAGCTGTTTGACACTCGACCAATAGTGTTACCAAAGGTAGAGGGAGTGTGTTAAGACTAAAGCGGAAGTAGAACAAATAGTGCGCATGTGCATAACTTGCACTGCAGTGAATGGGTTAAGCGTTACACTTTGAAATATTAAACATGGTAAAGAAAATACATAAACATGACGATTTTATGAAATATTTATTTTGAGAGTCAGCATACAGGTATAGTATTTCTAATCCGTTCGACTTATGCTACAGTTAGCACCCTTCGGCTAGTAGGTATTATTCTCTTCATCTGCTCACCCCTCCGGATCAACTACAACTTCATCGTAATCGACGCCAGTTTAGGCTGCAGGATAGGGTTTCATTTTATTCAAACTGGTCACATTCATACTTAAATTTTGTATGTAAATGTTTGACAGAAAAACAGCTACGTTTATACAAATTAGAAATTACATAAAAAATGAAAATAAGGCTTAACAGACACATATATTTTTTTATAAATAAAAAGCCACTTTATAACTCTCTCTTTCTCCATTACTATGCAAACTAACCCTTAGCCTGCTAATCACGATGGTGGTGATATTTAATCACCATCGGATCCAGATCAGAGGCCGAGTTACTCGGCGTCTGATCTAGATTCAAGGTGTTTAACACTCAGACAATAGGTTCACTAAATTTTAAGAAAATCGGACGATATTCAAAAGTGAAGCAGACGACATTTTCAGCAGACAACAATTTTCGTAGCAGCCGAAGGGTTAAACTTTGCGCGCGACCCTAACATTAATAAGACGTTCATATATTATAATATTAGAATAACTACCCACATCAGAAGAATAACGTTCGTTTTATTGAATACTACTTCTATTGTATGCCAACTTATTACCCTGACCTTTTATAAATACGACAGTCGCCTCAGTAATTCAGACACGTGAAGAGGCATTATCTTTTGACGCGTGCAGTTGTAGGACTCGCCCACACGTCACGATTTTAAATATGTTTTTGTAACTTTTTCGTACCGCAATAAAACATTTTGCTGACAAAATGTCTGCTGAAATTACTAAACAAAAAGAGCTAGTGTCAATTTTTTGGATCATGATTTATATTATTTCGCGCGCAGATTTCACCGACTTTATGTCATTTATCGTATCTGTTTAACCTATATCTTGACGCTTATTTCTTGCCTGCTTGGTATCTTAAACTAATTCGATTCGTTTGAACTTGAGAGAAGCGGTTGCCCGAGTGTCGAACAGCCTGGATCCGGACCACGCTAAGCAACACGTCGTCTGAACCGGATCAAAGCTGGTTGACGACATCACTATGGTCGCGATTTGCTTAATAAAATTAGTTCAACACTGCCACACATTCTGTAATCGAAAGAATATGCTTTGCACATTAAAAAATTCGAATCTCGATATAATTTCGCAAGATTTTGATTTATGAGGCGAAATCATCCCGCATATCGTTCCTGTTAACACTAGATCGAAATCTTTACATTTGCATTGTATGACGTAATGAACTTGTATAAAAGAATGTTGGAATATATTCAATAAGTTTTGCTTGAAGGTCTCATGACAAACTTGTTTTATCATTTGGTCATTGTTATGTTGTTTGTACTTGTTTTTAATTGTTGACACTGGATTAAATTATCCATAATCCATTTCAATGACAATATTTGGGGCGCAGAAGTTGTTTGCTCGTCATCAACTCTGATTAGTGGCAGGCAATACGATTTGAACAAGTGTTTTATTGCGCTTGATTTAGTTATGTGCATGCAAAACATTGTAATATTAACCCAACATCGCAATATTTCGTCTGCTTCATTTTCAAACTTCACAGATTCACTTAATGTTTGACAAACAAACTAGCTGCGAGTCAAACAGTTTGGATCCGGCTGAGACGCAGAGTTACTCGGCGTCGCATCCGGATCCAATCTGTTTGCATATAACTCTATGGTTTGAGTAGGCAGTGAAGGGACTAGATTCAGCTGTATCTTGATTCTGTTCATAAAGAAGAGTTTATAGTTCAACAAGCAAGAGCCATCTAAAACGACGAAGCTATTAGTAAAAGGTCAGTGATTTTCAAATGCTTTAAAGCATGTTTAATGGTTTTTAGGAGCAACTAGATACATCGTCAACTTTTGCTTTGCCTCACATAGTTTCACTACCACTATCCCTTCCAGTGCAATGTTTATCCTTATACTATTTTTGATTGCAACGAGGCCTTCATGTTGGTTCACATACACACACAGAACATGAAATTACTAATATATTTAGTATCACCACTATGGTAAACGCGTCAGTTTATGTAAGGCATATTATGTAATAAAATGAATAAAATGTTTTAGCGATTTTCACCACTGCATTTACCTCTATTTATACACTTCGGCTTTTACATTGACACTCACGAGTGCATATTGAACAACTAACATGCATGTTAATTATCTGGTTTTTTCTTACTTCCTTTAGATTTTAAATTAGTCAATGAATTGAACTATTGAAATTCATATTACAGAGACGTTGACTAATTTTTTTTAATCAAATTTTACTTAAATCAGGATGTACTCGTTTCACTTAAAGTAAATATATATCTTACAATGCAGCTACAAAGCATTTCCAATTGATTATTCTTGCCGCTAAGGACTTATCCTTAATCTGGTTCAGGTAAGAAACCCGGAGAAGAGGCTTGTTATTTCACTTACTTATCAAAGGTGATTATTATCAGGCAGATGCGATTACGAGGAAATGTTTCATTGACCTTGATTTAAGCTCGTCCATATATAAAAAAAGATTCTTCCTGGGTATTCCAGAAACAGGTTCTTGATGTCAATCAATTATATCGAAGCTGACGCTCAACGTTTTGTTAGCTCTGTTTTACCTTTTCAACGCCACAGACAACTTTGATCTAAGGCGGCGTTTAATCAGGAACTTTATTTTTCATGTGTTGGCAACGAAAATTATTCCGAATATTAGGGTTTCGCAATAGGAAAAGTTTATTTTTTGTTCTGTTATTGTCAACAGATAATTTCAAATTTGACGGAGAAAGGGCTAGTGAACAACTGTTGAAATGTAAGATCAAACTGTGCTGTCCATAGTTTGGCGACGTAGCATTTTGAAAAGTGATAATTAAGGTTAATCAGGTTAAAGCGAGTAAATAATGACACGAACTTGTATGAACTAATGTTGCGTTGCTTGAAACATATAATTTAATGTATTTATCAAATACAAAATTATTTATATTTATGGGTTATGTATTCTTCACATTTTCAAAAGATCATTCTAGTAAATTTCCTATCTTTCCTGGACGCGTCATTTTCTCAATTTTTTTATATTAATAAAAAGTCTCTCCTTAAACGTACCTGTCTTATTAATTGACACGTAAACAAATAAAACAACAATTAACATTGTTTTACGTGTACTTGTTTTATTTTCTTTACTCATCCATTGTCAAACTTATTTACTGATGAGACATCAACGGGAGTTTTTTCAAAGTTATTCCACAGTTCTTCTTTTGCACTTACCACCTTTTCCGCGGAAATCTTCCGATCACGTATCAATTGGTATAAATTGTCGAACGAACGCAACATCACGATAATGTCGTCGACTACATTTTAAACTTAACACATTGCCTTTGTATTATAACAGCTTGAGCTTCAAACAATAACCAGCTCTATTATTCTTCACTCCCCGAATTTCCGAATTGCCGACCTGATTCCATACCTCTACAGTCCTAATATAATCCTTTACCTTCCTTGTGTACCACTTTTCTCCATCTATACCGTCCTAAATTCGCACGCCCTCTCCGTCTTCGACGCCCTCCAATATTCTGCTACCGTATTATAAAACCGGCTTGTGCCATATATGTAGTTCCGAATTGCATCGTTCTTCTGCGTTCTCTCGATTTTTCACCGTCATGAGGCATCGAAACGGTTAAAAAAGTGACAGAACGCAACATCGTTTTGTCGAGGTCGTCGATGTGTGATCACACCCTTATACCCAATTCACTGTCCTATTAACGTTGTTTAAATATCATTTATATCTTTTAACTGGTATTCAAACGCAGACGTCAGAAGCAATTTGAATGGCATGTTGCTCATGTAATCAAAACAGGTATATAAATAGATATGACATGAAAAGTTGTAACATATTCGATGTTTGTGTCGTTAATTGTTTTGTTAATTGAAACCCAGATTGATACATACATATTTATCAACAATACAAATCATTGCAAACATTATGTAAAACTTCTATTGCCAATCAACGTATTACGCTTACCACTCTTACAATGTGAGAGAGATTTATAGCACTAATAAAAGTCCAAATATAAAACGTTTACGATCACAATTGAGACATCTTGAGAAAACCTGGTAAAACCAGTATCGACGTATCATTCTATGTTTAACAACTTGGATGCTTTATTTTAAAAATCTTCCCAGCAGACACACAATCGAATAAAATTCAATTCTTTTTAAATTACCCCTTCAGTGCGACGGCAAGTATGCGCATGCGTCTGCTTCATTTTTTAACTGAACAGATTCAATCAAATTTTGACAAAGCAAAGTAAGCTGGGTATCAAACAATTTAGATCCGTATGAGACGCTAAGTTACTTGGTGTTTCCACCGGTCCAAAGCTGTTTTCATATGGAACAATGGTTGAGGGTAAGCAATGAAGGGGTACACGCGTTCTGCTCCGTACGGTCTTGCCTTAAAGCACCAAGCAAAAATGAAAAATCCTAATGAGACAGCGTCTTTAAAAGATGTCGTCCGATCAAGGAATACACTTTATACAGCAATATACAGTCCCCCCTTATAAGAATTTAAGAAAAAGCAAAGTCCGTTTCTGTATATCTGTTATTAATTTCGTTATTATTTTTTGTTTGGCCCCAAAGGGTTAAATGTCGTTATTGTAACCCGAGATTGTTATGATGATGAGACGGCTTTTTGTGTCTGTTTCAAGTGGTCTTTCAAAACACATAAGTGCCGTTGTCTGAAAGATAAATGTTTGAATGACTTTGTAAACATATTTATTAAAAATTGAGCACTTGCCCATTATGAGCAAAAGCTTTAATTTACATAATGTGTTGAATATACATCTGCTACAGATACGTAACAATACGTATATATCTATATTTATAGAGGAAACAAAGGAAGGGGTCGGGCACGCATAGTCTCGGATTTTAATGAAACTTTCAGAGTTTGAAGTGCTCAATGCGCTTATAATGAATTAGGTTTCGTCTAACCCCTCACAATATTGCCTAGGTAACGGCAATCAAAGATTTTGGCCGAAAAACGCCACTTTTTAGAAAAAATATTATTAAAAAATTGTCATTGACTTATTGAACCCATTAAATGTATGAGCTGTTTTAACTAAGATGCATGAAACGATGAGGCAAAGTGTGATTGTACTTGATAATATCAAGTGTGCATTACACGAGCAAATATTGATATCTTTATGTTTGAAAAAGTAAGGGGTACAAACGGTAGTTTTCAAATTTAGGATCAATCAAGAACTTTGACTTATTTCATATTTCAACTGTAAGAAAACGCATCCAAGTTGGGTAAAGTCAAACATTTTACTTGAAAGGCCAAATATTGCTGTATAACTCTATGAAAAAAAGTCCATGTGCATTCTGAATACCACAAAGTTACAGGTCATCAATTTTACCCTAAAAAATATGTTTTATAAATAAATGAAAGAAGAAATGAAGACTGTGCGTACTCTTATATTGAAAACTAAATGAAAAATATATTTCAAACAATACTTTGATAACTTTCAGGTGTTATAAACACCTTTCAGTTTTGAAAAATTATAGAATAGGTAAAACATGATATTTTAAACGGTTGCAATGGCAATAACAATACAATTTCCCGCCAAATCAATTAATAAGTTAAACTATTTAACCGATGATTTAAATTTTAAACTAGGATCCTACAGTGCTCGTTTTTAGTAATTTCAGGACCAATATCAAAGAAAACAATGTGCTATATGAAATATGAGGTTAGATTAAAAATCCACAAACCATACCATGTCAATACTAAGGCAATGAGTCAAACATCATGGTCCGATAGCCTGACGAATTAGAAAATGTATGTTACCTTGAGGCTAAAGTGTCTTAACACTTCATATCGAACTCTCCCTACTTATCATCGATGTATCTTGGTAACCATTTAACAGTAACTTTATCTTAAATTGCACAGTCTCCTGTATGACAGCTATTTTTGTTGGTAAAATTATGACATACCAGGGAGAAAAGTGTGCGAAAATTGTAAACAGTGCAGACCAGACCAGGTGGCACATTTGACAACGGGTCAATGTACACACTGTATCAGTATGACACATAAAGTTGAGATCAAAATGAGAAATCAGCGCAAATATATTGTGGCTGGTTTCAGGCTACACTGCTTTCAAACCCAGTTGACCCGTTACGATAGGGTGCTTCATATTCACATGTAAAACATGGCTTTACAGATCACCCGTACATGTTTAGAATATTAGAATATTCTTTATTGTATTCAATAATGAAAATGATGCTTGAATAATTCAGTATTCTTTAGGATTAAATAGCCCAGCATTAATTACAGCCAGTATACTAAAAGACGTGTTCCAAAATCGGTTTTCAATTACCGCGTGGATCTATTTAATTAATACTATTTGCAAGTTCTGAATAGCGCCATTTCTTGCGACCTATGTCATACAAGATCACATTTAACCTTTCAACACCATAGGTGACTCAAATCCCCATTGCATTCAGTGCAGTCACTGACCTGAAGCTTCTATGTTTCCAGTTTGTGTGTGAATTCACTTTCACATGTGCTTCAACTTGTTTCCATTCCTATTCAAAATTTGTAGTTAATGTGGCTACGTGTACACGATGGAGAGAATGATAGCGCGGCGTCGCAAAAGCAGTTAAGAGCTTTCAGCTACGATTGCAGTTTAAAAACTGCCTCAGTCATCTTTAAGATTAGCCTGTCAAATAGATTGGTCTGATATCGCTTTAGGTGTCCTGCACTTATAGCCACTATAAATAAAGTGACATTCGTGTACGCTGACACTAACCTACTGTATAGTAAAAAGTCCACCTTTAGATCGTTTGACAAATTTTACAAAATACAATAAAATCGGTAAAAGTCTGTCTTAAAACAACGCTCACCTTTACAGTCTTAATTTATTTAATTTTCCTGTTTACACTCTTCCCTCTTTTGTTAACCATGGTTTAATTTTGGACCCTCATTCTGTTAGCGTATGAATAAACTGCCTTTGGAATAAAAATAAAATTGATTGACCCATGGTAATTACACAAGAAGCAAATATGCCAGCTTAATATACCATCTGTACCTTCTCGTTCTTTGCAAATATGGCGCTGCTAGTGTCGTCAAGCGTTACCATTGTCAGGTTGATTCAGACGAGGGATTTCTTTATATTTCTGTTAAGAAGGAAGTACAGTTATCTGTCCGTTACTGAAAAATAGTAAAGGCTTGGCCCACAGGGCCGTGTCTCAATGTCTCATTTTTTCAGAAATTGACAGATATGAGGACTCTCAGCGACTTTGAATATAACCACAAGTAAAGCTACAAAAAGATCTATGATATCAAAAGAAAACAAAATAGTTTTCCGAAATTCCGAAAATATAACTCGATTAAAACTTAGACTAAAGCCAAGTCTCCATTCCTTAAATTGAATGGACAGTTCATTAATGGAACTACGTCACAAGCGTATTATTAATATATTTGTAGCAAGTTTATGTCCTGTTTATAAGAAATGTTTTTTTGAATTGCTGCTCATTCGTCGTAACTTTAAATTATATGACTATAGTAAGCTGCGGGCAATATACCGGAAATAGGTACATTGAGTTAGAAACCGGAAACATTAAAAATGTGTGTCACGCGAGAACAAAATATATACATTTTAGCTTTTTGAGAGAAGAGATTCAACTTCATTATAACAAAAATTGGAATCGCGTCAGAATATAATAAGGTATTTATCAAACAAAATGATTTAAAAGTTAAGCAATATTTATCACTTAATTTATTTATATTCTTCCGCTTCGAAAGTGACTCTCACAAATGTAAATGGAACATATAACATAAATGTTTACTATCTGGGGTTTTGTCTTGCTTCTTTTACAGTTTGATAGAATCAATATATTGAAGACTATAGTTTAGAACTTAAATAATCTCTTTAATCCTTTAAGATTCATATACGTCGTTGATAACTATTGAACGTCAAATTAATGAGATGTTGAATTATATTATATTTAAAAACAACCAAATTTCAGTTAAATTAGGCTGTAAAAGAATTTAAAAAATCTGACTCAGGGAAGTGACCCGGAGAAGAAGCTTGTTATTTCACTAGAGTATCAAATGTGATTATTATCAGACAGATGCAATTAGGAGGAGATGTTTAATTGACCTTGATTTAAGCTCATCCATGTATAAAAAAAAAGATTGTGAGACATTTGTCTTCTTCCTGGGTATTCCAGAAACATTTTTTGGATGACTAACAATATATTGGAGATGAAACTCAACGTTTTAATAGCATCTTTATCCATTAAACGCCATAGGCGACTTAACTCGATATTGCAAAAAAGTGAAGCACCAGAAAAAAGTCCCATCCTTAGAAGGCGGCGTCTGATAAGGGACTGTTTTTTTTTTGCAACAAAAGTATTCCGAATATTGGGGTTTCGGAAAAGCAATATTTTGTTTCTGTTATTTATTTCGCTTTTTTATTTAATCCCAAACTAGTGAAAACCGACATTTTTGGAATTTGGCGGCGAAAGGGCTAGAGCGCAACTTTCGTAATGTCAAATAGTGCTGCCCGTGGTTTTGTGACGTAGCATTTTGAAAAGTGATTTTCAAGGTTTTCTGAATTAGAATTGTCATTCTAACATTTGCACTAATTGTGCATAACTGGCACGTGTTCTCTGTAACAATACCTTTCAAAACATAAGTTTTAATGGTCTCCATTCTACAAGGTCGTCATTAAAAACGGACACAAAGGAAACTGGAAATCTTCTGATGATAAATGATAGCTCGGCTCAAACGTAGTTATCTCGTTAAAGGAATACTAGCGCATTCAATTTTTTGAGAAAAACTAAATTAATTGTATACTAAATCAGATGAGTAATAAGGCTAGACTATTTAATTATGAATATTAAATAACCAAAATTTTAACTCAAAATGTATTCCTAACATTTTTGGGAAGGAATTAAAAAAGTACATATTCTGCACCGAACCCACATCTA
>JAULCE010153424.1:0-11917 GCA_032359355.1 Macoma nasuta | reverse complement strand
TGGAAAATGCACCAAATCACTGGAACTGGCGAAACGGCCGTAGAAACTAATACATAAAATTAATGCTACGACCCTAATCCGATATTCTACCAATCGCCTCAACCAGTTTGGGACCTGGATCAGACGCCGAGTAACTCGGCGTCTGGTCCGGATCCAAGCTGTTTAATACTCAGGCAACAGTTCAACCAAATTTCAAGAGAATTTGACAAAAATAAAAATAAATCAGACGACAATTTTGGTGTGGGATATTGGTTTACTCTTCAGGTCCTGTAAACGTTGTTGTTCCCTCTTTCTCTCGAGCCTCTATGATTAGACTAAGCATATACTGTGACTTCAGGAGGTCTGTATTGGATGCAATTATGCATTTTAATCTTTAATAAATATAGCTAAATTTGTAGCAAAGCCAGTGCAGTGAGAATTAATACCCTGGAAAGTATTTTGTAAGTGCTTCTTGAATGCATTATGCATTTCCTATATTTTGATTCATGCATATATGTATGCATAAATGTTATTACATGTATGTTCTGTATATGTTTGTTTAGGCCATATTTCACTGTATTACCTTTGTAAATGGCCAGAGACATGGACTATGCCGAAACTGCCAATAAACTGTAAACATAAACTGTAAACTAAGGTGTGTTGGCGACAAGAGAGTAAAACTAAGGAGAAAAACAATGTTGGACCTTCCTACTTTGGTCCGTTAGGGCCATCTTGTTTTCAACCTTCGATCATGAGGTCAAAAACGCGATTTATCCCAAATATTAATTATATCCCCCAAATTATATTAGTGTACACAAAGCAAAAATCTATGATTTGGGTTCAGATTTTAGTTATCATAGGTTCCATTAACCCTTTCATCCACAAGCTTTTTAAAACTTATTCACAAGGAAAGAATCTAAAAAAGAATATGAAACAACTAGGCAAAAGAAAAATGTCATTGTTGAATTGTACTGAAATCACTGTAGGAAAGGTTTTCCTAAAAAATGTTCAACGGCCAACAAATTTCTCGGCGTCTCATTCGGATCCAAGCTGTTTGCATATGCTAGTACACTCGGGGTAGGGCAGTGAACGAGTTAAGGCATGGTTTTGGCTGAACCGATTTCGGGGTAATGTGGTTCGACTGTATCACTTTTATCAGAAAAAAACATTATTGTCTCATAGTAAGCGATAGAAATGTTTCCTGCTATTCTAATTTTGAGTGGGTATAAATCCATCCCTACAATCACGCAATAACGCGTTTTTGTCTATACGTTGTTATGAGTAAAATAATTGGATTCTTTACCTTCTTCGACGGTTTGAAGCTTTATAACATTTTCCATTATAAATACTTACACCGCTGGGACCTTTCAGGTGTAAATCGTATACATTATGGCGGACAGGCTGTGTGTTGTGCTCTAAATATCCGTTTAATAGAGCGGTACAATGTGTGTGTTCATATTGAAATAAAGCATATACCCCCAAAGATCTCAATTGTAAAACTGTTATACGTGTTCGACGCCATACGTAACTACTTTCAGTTACAAATATGTAAACGTAATTCAAAGTAAGACATGTGTTAACACATAAACACTTAAATGAAAAGTGCGTTTTGTTCGTTAAAACAAAAACAATGACAACTTGCAAAACTACTTGCTTATCTGTATGTTGGTGAAAAGTTTGAATTTATTGTTTTGTCACACAATTGTGTTTAATTCATTTGGAATTTGCATTTGCACTTATTTCGTTTGAATAGTCTTCACAGAAATCGAGCAACTGCAGAGATGGATATATTTCTGCTTGTAAGTCCATGAAATCGTCTGCTTTCTTCTCAAACTACGGAAATGTCATTTTACCAAAATGGCTTTTGAAGAAGCAAACGCATTCTGCCAAATTCATGTAAAAGCTATTATACCAACGTAGATGTTTAGTGGTCTTTGGAGAGAACTAACTAAGTCTTTTCCCAGCCAACGTTTGTCCAAATTTGCATGATCTCTCAGGTGCCGTCTGATAAGCATACATTTGGTTTCCTAGGGTCGGTTGTGGCAAAAAGGAAAGTCTCTGATCAAACGCTGTCTGATCAGGGACTTCACTTTTTTGCAATGTCGACTTCAGTCGCCCATGGTGGTTAAAGTTTAAAAAATGGCACATACGTGGTGTCAGAAGAAATCCGACGATATGCTTGTTCTTTATCAGTGTAGATTTTATATCCTTAGAAGACTATAACGTAAAAAGCGTAATTGTACAAACCTTTGAAAATAGCTTGGTGCTTCATCAGACGCCGAGTTCCTCAGACACGACTATTTTTATTCTACCAAAGAAAGTAAAATAGATATTTATAAATAATAATGAGCAGACGTCAAAAAGCGCAGAAAAAATATCGCAGATGACAATTGTCAGTCATTCTAAGGATATCCATGTTATGCCAGGGCTGACGAATAATGGTAAAATGTGTTTGCCTCGAATTTCGTACCCGCTCCGTATCTTTCCAACCCCTGGAAGGATTTTAATGTGCTTTGGTACAAATTTTCATATCAAGACGACGTGCAAAGCGCATGAACCAAGCATTAGTGTCAAATGTTAAGATCACAAATCAAGATCAACTGTGTAAGCATTTGATTTCGAATTGCTTTGGCACAATTGTTCACCACAACAAGACGACGTTCAAACCGAATTATTCTAGCAGCGCGTTAGGGGTTTAAGTCACAAATCAAGGTCAAATGTGTTCGCATCAATTTCATGTCCGCTCTGTATCGTTACAACCCCTTGAAGGATTTCAATGCTTCGGCACAAATGTTAATCATAAGACAACATGCAGATCGCACTAATCAAACATGTGTATGTCAAAGGTCAAAATCAAAAATCAAGGTCAAATGTGTAATACTCAGATAACAGCATGTTTGGCACAAATGTACACCATAACATGACAAACAGAGCGCAAGTTCAGGCACGTGTCAAGGTTGCAAATCAAAGTAAAATTGTTAGCCTCAAATTTCGTGTCCGCTTATTATCGTTCAAACCCTTTGAATTATTTTGAAATGTTTAAGCACAAATGTGCACAGCAATACGACATGCAAAGCACATGATTCATGCATTTGTGTCAAATATCAAGGTCATAATCCAGGGTCAAGACATGTATATGGGGGTATTCCAGTCCGCCGATGGCGACAGATTTAGTGTATCCCCCTGTCACGAGTGCGCCTCTCGCCGGACCAACCTTTCGAATGAGTTATTTCACCAATATTCCACAAACTATTTATAGGCTTATCAACCACCCACCTACCACGTTTTCAATAGCCATAAGTTACCGAGGAGCATTTGCTCCAACTTCCACAATGTTTTGAAAGCCATTCAAACTTAGCCTGTACATGTAGCCTTAGCTATTTCAATTTTTGAACGGCAGAATTTTCGCTGAAAAGCATTATAAGTGCATGATTCATTCATTTGCATTCATGCCTCTAACTCATTGTTGAGAAATAACGCATATTATTTGAATGAATAGTTAGAGTGAATAACAAGACTTAATATTAGAGTGCACGAATCATATTTAAGTCAGAAGCAAGCAGTCATTGTGAGATATTTTTAGGAGCAATATATTTTTTTGGTAGCTATGGCGTCAAGATCAGAGACTAAAAGACACGTGACTGTGTGAAAACTAAGCATTTGCAGCAGTTAGCTGCATATGCAGTTTTCATCTTTTCATGGAGTAATTGCAGATTAATCACGTTATTATTATAATTAAAACAAGTATCCTGAGAGCAACTTAATTTGTTCGTTTCTTTAACCCTTTCACCGCCATAGGCGACTCAAGTCGGCATTGAAAAATAGTGAATCCCAAGATCAGTCGCTGCCTAAGGAGGCGGCGTCTGATCAGAGACTTCACTTTTGTACAACAAACTTTAATGTAAATTTTAGGATTTCGGAAAAGTCAAAGGTTACATATAACTATTTCTGTTATTTATTTCATTAATATATTTGAATAAAAACCTGTTAGAATTAACTAACGTAATGCTATATACGGGTTTTGGTTGATATTTCAGCAAAATGTACACAATTTCATAAGGACTACTCTTTGTTCTTCTGTGAAAAGCGTTTCAAGCAAACAGAATCCTCGTTTTATTTTTTATTTTATAATTAATCCATGGCTGCTCAAATAATTGCTTTCTTCTGAAAGAGGGGGTGGGTAATTAGACCGTTACACTATAAACTTTCACTTGTCATGACCAAGCAATTAGCCTGAAAATAATAACCCGGTGTTGAATTTCGAGATGCCGGTAATAACACAGCCTAAAGCTAAATGAAAAAATTTATGATAAGGATTTGACTTTAAACTGTACGCACTGCATCAAACGGTATGACTCAATCTCTTATAAAAATATCGTCCATTGTGTTTTTTCTTATTGTTTGGAAACAAAGATGTCCATTTGATAATAACTATCCTAAG
Organism: Macoma nasuta; assembly: GCA_032359355.1. Taxonomy (NCBI): domain Eukaryota; kingdom Metazoa; phylum Mollusca; class Bivalvia; order Cardiida; family Tellinidae; genus Macoma; species Macoma nasuta. The sequence goes on along the minus strand of JAULCE010153424.1, from coordinate 7,497 downwards.
CCCTTTTCTCCACATAATATTTTTAGCGCGTTTATAACTGATTGCTATTGAAGACATTGTAGTAAATGGAACATTTTCTCGTAACAAGCAAATGTTTCATATCCTACAATGATCTCAATACAATTCCATTCAATGGCAATTTTCTTTTGCTATCTTTTGTCTAGGTAATCAAACTTTCCTCGTTGATAAGTCTAAAAATAGCCCTTTGTGTAAATAGTTAAACAACACAAATTCTAAAACGATAAGCTTAAAACAATTGTTTATTCATACAATTTCATGCATTTTCTTCCTCATATAACATTAAATAAAACATACAAATAGAGTTCGTGTTCAAGTTACTTTTCACTAGATTTCTGCTGATTTTATAACTGTAATGTTATGCATAAATAGATCCTTTTGCGTCATATATTGAAATAATCACAACGATTTTAATGAAGAGCAGGATCATGTTTCAACATTTAAAGCAGTGCTTTAGACAGAATAGATTGTACCTTGTCTTTGTGATTTATACAAAATACTGACAAAAAGACATAGCCCTGTGCATATGCACACGATGTGGCATTAACGATAAAAATAAATCGAGTTTTATGACAAGACTTCGTGCACCGAAATAATTTAAAACGAATATAATTAATGCAAAATGTCTAACCATTACCGGATTTTAAGATGAATCTAGTGTCACTGGCAATATCTTGCACAACAAAGATATCTTTGAGCTTTATCGAAACGTTTATTGCTTATTACCAGTTATTCAAATATAATGTTTAACTCGTTTTGCAAAAATGATAAAGAATTAACACTTATATAAGATCATCTAAGTATGCAACAACCTAGTTCATAACCAGGCTACAAGTAATTCGATGAGTTCTCGTTGGTCCTTTGTGTTCGTAATCGGCAGGATAAGAGATAACACATTCGTTTGAATATACGCTTGATGTGTCCCTTATGAATATCCTTATATAATTATTGTTTTCACGTATTATTGTACATGTTTTGCATAAGAAATATAAAATAAAGGAGTCCGATAAAAAGTGACCACCAAAGACTTCATATTGTCTTAGGCGTGTATCATATGCCGACTCTTTAAATGCCATGCAGTTCGGTATGGTAAGTTTGAACGCTTTATGCGTTATATACGTATCAATATACTATAGTAAATCATGCTTTAAATCCTGATATCAAGCAGTATTGTATCTGACCTTTGATGGCCGTGATTAAAGGCGTTTGCGGCAGTTAGAGTGATTTTTATAAATTGCTAGGTTTTGTTTAAACTTTGTAGTTTGAAATAAAATGCAAACACTTGTTATAATATGAAATAATAAATAGGGGTCACCGATATTTTTTAAGATATTAATGACTCTTTTCTAGTGACCAAATTCACATTTTTCTACGGTTTAGAACCATTTAAAGCAATTTACCATTACACTCATAAAAACGATTAATTAAATTCAATGTGAAATTTTTCACATTGCATTTGATTAATCAAGTAATAAGTGGCTTTAAGGACAAACTTTATGCAAGACTAGAATGGACTTACTGGATATTATGAAACACGTTGTCTTAAGTAACAAACACTTTTTTCGTTTTACGATTGTTTACCAGGCACGAATAATCTTACAGGTATTGCACTTATAGGTCTCATTTTGAGCCGTCGGCTGTAAAAGGGTCCTTACGGCATTGTAAACTGTGTAGACCCAGAGCTGCCACCTCGGCATTGGATAAAGGTCTGAAGTAGTTGGAAGTTATTGTAGACAGGTATATTTTGACAATAATCTAAAAGTAACTTAACACCTGACCCGACACCGTGTTTTCAACGCGGCGTCGGATCAGGTTCTACACAGTTTGCAATGCCATTTTCCCTGGACCAAACTATTTTTCAAACAATGGTTTCAACACCATACAAAACATTACATTTTCTGTTCGCCTAGATATTCTTCCCTTTTCATCAGATAGTTTCATTTTGAATTGAAGTACATACATCACAAAGTTCTGTCGACAGTATCTGTCGTAGACTCTATCCATTATTGTGGTGATCAATTTGCTCGTAACGAGCAAACGCTCTATTTTTTAAAATGATTTCCGAACATTTTCCTTTACCTAGACATTCATCCTTTTGATTAGATGATTTCATTGTGGATAGGTCTGAAAATAACATATGGAAAAGATGTTAAAATCAATGACCTACATTGTCAAAAACATGCAATATCGTCATTTACATATATCATCTGTAAGCCGAATCCTTTAAGAGCACCGTATAGCAGTTGCCAGTCGGTAGCATATAATCTCGAAATTGTTTTAATTGCTTAGAGTACGATAAAGGTTTGACGTTAATTCTCAAAAATTGGATAATAACCGTCAATGTTTGAACTCATTCTAAGGATATATTATGCTATACTAATTTTCTCTATATAGATTCCATACGTCAGCGTCAACAAATAGTTTTACCAAAAGTAGAGGGAGTGTGTTAAGTTTAAAGCGGAAGTAGAACAAATACAGTGCATTAGCACAACATGCCTGACAGTGAAGGATTTCAAGGAGGATCACAAAGTGTGTTATGTTAACACGTTATCATATATGCTTTTTTTAGACATTTCAATCATGAAAAAACCCTAGTGAAAATACGGTTCTACGCATAACGAAAATGCCATATTTGCGTTTTTTTAAAATATTTAAATATTGTATGGTGTATTTTATCGTCATGAGCTGCCCTTATCCTACAATGTTTCAATCGTCACTTGCTAAAAGGACACCAAAAGGTGCTTCTATGCAGTATTATTTGCAAATATATTGTGTAGTCGGCTCCAGCCATTCATTTAAAGGCATGCTGTAAAGAAAGATTCATTCTGCTATCTACGGTTAAGAAGAAGTAATATGTTATTACATAATTATTTTCATTTTTACTAGTCCTGATATAAATGGTTTTATTTAATTGATAAAAGCGTTGAATAGAGAAAGGGAAAGTTAAAATAAGTGTGTAATATTCAACGTTGATATTATCAAAATCATCAACGTATTAAAGCTTGAATGAGAATAAAACTCATCTGAAATTTATATCTAATCAGTTATCGCTGTGGCTGAATACGACCGAATTTAAAACAGTTTAGTCTATTGGCCATAACACCAGCCCGACGTACTGGAAATCTCACGGGACATGATTTTTCATTCATTTCCATGAAAGTGCAATTTAATATTGAGGACCTTGGGGAAAATTCTAAGTGTTTCTGTATGTAAATATAATATTTGATGTACGAGAAATTCTAGCTTCCACAGATGATTGCATTGTTATTACCCATACTCGGGTAATGATGAATTGATTGTTACGCGGGCTTTTGTGGTTCAGTGTGCGACTGAAGGTACCTTTTCTATGGTGATGATGTCAACTCTTTACACCATAGATACGCCCTTTTGACGCCTCTGTAGAGGATGCCCTTTAAAAATATTGTGAGAAATGGAACATTTGCTCATTATGAGATTGTGGATTGGTCTAAACTAGCATATGGAGTAAAAGACTTACATTAATTACTCAAGCAGACCTGATCGGTGTATGTTTATTCAATCAGTCAGAATTCTCCTCGATAACACTAAAATAACAATGGTTATACTTCTAGTATACCGAGATTCAAAAACAACATTATTGTCTTTGACGATCTATACATACATATTTGTTAAGCTCCTAAATATACATATTAATTAACAATATTCATATAACAAATACAGTCAAAATTCGTTATATCGATGTTTGCAAACCCAACGGTTTCTGTATACTTGTTCATGTTATAAAAACTACTCCTGATCTGATTAAAAAACCAAATGCTACTATGTGTTATGTAAATCTACATGTAGTCAATCAATAGTTCGACTTGAAAGGAGACGACAAAATACTTTGAGCCAATTATCTTAGCCACACTTATATATAAGCTAAAGCAGCACGATATCGTACATTACGCTAGCAAAACAGTCGACACTCGTTATGTCGAAGTTGGCAGGACATTTGTTTCAAGTTCGAATTACCTGAAGTTCGAATTTTATTCGATCTTCATTTAATTTTTACTTGTAAAAAAGTCCATCGACCCCAGCTTCGAACACATGTATTTTAAGAAACAATCTGCGTTATGGTTCAGCTTACTTATCAATAGAAGCATGTTGTTGGGGATATTGAAATTACAAAGAAAAGCGATTTAAGTACACTTAGTGAGAGAATGTGACATTCTAGTTTTATCGCAGTGTGATAAACAGACTCGGTGGCGCCACGACCCTAGTAATATATTGTGATGAAGGCCATTTGCCGACGACTGTAATATATGTAAAAGCCTTTAATGCTGTCATAGACGAGGACAATAAAACAAAAAGCTCACTTTATGCTAGGCAATATGAGTAAAGGTGGCAAAATGTCAAATGGCTAAGCCTTGCTAAAGCCATAAAAGAATCGAAACACGGTCCTAGGTTTTTCCCTAAATCGTAGTTAAAAGTCGGCTCGCCCATTCAACAGAAATATATTGTACTGAGGTTTAGTAACGAGATATTTGCTGTAGTTTAATACTGCTTTTTATCAATTTGACTAATAATATGTATGTTTATTCCACCCTCCTGAATATTACTCAACGAATATATTGTATTGAGCATATAGATAGAACATTTGTTTCAACGGGCGATAAGGTAGGCTCAGACCAAGAAGATCCAACTGGGAATCGGTAAAGACCATGTGACCTTTTATACGATGTTAATTGAATTTTAGGCACAAATATTCATATGTCGTTAATTTTCTTCAAAAACCATGCAATTGCAATTTTGGACAAATTGGCATATTCTATGTTGAGGAAAATGTCATCTCTGTTTGGCAAAAAGCATGTTATATCCATGTTAGCAAATTGCACAGACGTCATTGAAGAAAAGGCAGTCGTTAAAAATGCCACGTGTGGTTTAAGAGGCCAATACTCGGCTTGGTGGCATAGTGAGTTGCGATATACTTTTGCGTCGCAACACCAATGTATCCGCCAAACCGATGGAGTAACCACTCATAAGATTGTCTTTTCAAGAGTATACTAATGAGTGGTCACTCAATGGGATTTGTTGAATAAATAAGGATAATAGCATTTTAAATACCCACGTTATCTTGGGCCCTGAAACCGCAGTGCATTATGGTCTACTTCAATGAGGCGTATTTACATGGAGATACAAAATTGCATCGTCCAAATGAATATATTCGGCACATCTATAGTGTGAACATATCCGGTGCATTGGATTTGAACCTGGTAACATATAGAGGATGATAGTTATTTGCGATAAACTCGCTCCAATGGTTGAGAGCATTCAAAGTTTGCATTCCGTAAAGAGAATACTATGTTTGCTTTTGTCTTGATTAAGCGAACTAAAAAAAAATCTAGATATTGACAACATTAAGTAGATATCAAACACGCGTTTATACAACCCATTGGAACTGATAATCATACAGTGTGTTAATTGATTTTTTTTTTAAACTCTCCGTGGTAAATGATTTTGCATGACACCTGTAACTAGATCGTTGTTGTAAATAAATTCCAATGTAGGACTTCTTCCCTTGATACAGCGATGCATCACAATGATATGACCCTTTCGATGCCAAATTTAGAATTGCTAGTTGTAACTGCTTTTGGATGAAATAGTTAAGCGAAATAAAACAAAGAAATGATTAAATACACTTAGGCTTTTCCTGAACCTTAATATTTGGACTGAATTATGTTTCTAAAACGTGAGGTTCCTCAACAAACGCTGTCTTCTAGGCCGGCGTATGATCATGACTGTACTGATTACAATGGTGATATTAAATGGCATATGGCGGTGAAAGGGTCAATGACATATCGCCTACATCTTTTAAAACATACGTTAAGAGCATTTAGATCTTTTTAATTTTGAAGAAAGTGGGAATCATTTTCGCTTCGAATTTTTTTTTATATACAACTGTTGAGATTTATGTTAAAACTACATCATATATATTTAACTTGGCACTTAAATGATGCTCAATTTAGTTTTGTGCAAAAGTAGATAGATTCACGGCAGCGAATCGCGTGGTCTGAAAGGTACGGTCTGAGCGAAGAGTATGGCGTAGACGAGGGATTAAGATAAAAAAGATAAGACTGCATTTAACGTAGTTCGCGCCCTTTCGCGACGTCATCGGACAAAATATGACATCTCTCTGATTTTTATAACATTTTGCACAAATGATCGGCAAAGTCTCCTCTTTCTGATGGTGTAAATTATATATTTCAAATATCACATTCCGTAACATAAAGCGCCATCTAGCGTCACGGGGTAAAATCGACGAAACGTCGACGTTTTGGGCTAGTATCAATGTCAAATGAAAATATTTCCTGAAAAAAAAACTTGTCCGGAAATCATCATTTCACATTCAATACACCTATCTAAAAATAATGAAAGAAAACAAATCGCATACTCAATTTACGATGCAGTTTCTACTGCGCTATGCGCAAATGCACTCTCAAAAGTCGTACTGATCGGATGCGTTCATGGCAATTTTACACCCAAAAAGTTCACGGTGACCCCTACTCGAAATGCATGCAAAACCATCTAAAAATATTGTTGCCCCTAGTGACTTACTTACAGGGTGCCTGATAACGTTTTGGTATCAGATCAATGTGATCATGTGACACTATTTCAGGCGATTGGGACTATTTCACACATGGAAATTTTGTTGCCTGTGAAATATGCCGATATTTCACATTTTTATCTTGAAGACCTCAAAAACTGTTTTTTTCTTCTGTTTTATCCCTTTGTTATGTAACACATAAACAAGTCGGCGGTTTATACCGCACTCTTTTATAACCGGTGTAGATGTACGAACTGTCTATCGTCAAATGTCGCGTTGTGGCAAACATTTCGTCACTGAATAAAGTTTAACGACTTTCTGGCATGTTTTGACTTATTGATTGTGTTTTCTATGCAATAACGATATTGAAATAAACTCGGGAAGCGACTGATATCGTTTTTGATGTGCAAATTGACGACACTTCATGGAAAATTAGTGGGTGAGGGTAAATTTTAGTTTTGAATCAAACAATGAGGAGAAATCTTAAAACCTATCAAGGAAATGTCGATGAAAAGAGATTATGATTATGACAGATAAATCGAATAACAGGCTAATGCCGTAGATCGAAAAGTTTATCTAGTGAGGCGTAAGACGACAGACAGGCTTTGGCGAGGCTTTCTGACTGACAACAGAGTCGGCGTTATAGTTTCGCATGCTTGCTTCATTGCGATGACCAGATATATTCATGACTTTTCTTGTTTTAACACCTGCGTGAGCTAACAAAGTGATGGCAGTTGCACGAGCGACAATACTGCTAAACGACAGTATATCATCCACTACTTGTCCTTGCTACTATAATTGCCAAGTCAATGACGCGTATTGATTTTCTTTTAAACATTTCATTCAATAGATTCTCCTTTTGGCGTCCCTGTAGCAGTCTACTGTCAGACCACCTTTAAAAACAACATTGTGGA
>JAULCE010153313.1:0-11921 GCA_032359355.1 Macoma nasuta | reverse complement strand
AAACAGAATCGTCTTATGCAGCTTTCTACCATGAGTTTTTCTCGAAAATCAAATTCAGTTTCTCATAATCACAAAAATGTATATTCCCCATAGGCTTCAATGTTAACTTTAATACAGATTGTCTCCCCCAAATTTAATTAAACTTAAAAAAAGCTCTTGGTTGAACATTTTTATTTCTGAATGTCTTTAAAGTGACAAAGTTTCATTAAAATATTACCGTCCAGTGGAAAGATATGAAATGTGTCAACAAGGCATCTAATACCTTAATATGCTACCCTCTGGGACGGGCTTTTATTTAGTTTACGTTATACTTGTAAAGACACGTTTTCTTGAATGCTGGCGAGAGCAGTTAAGTCACGCTTGGCTGCTACTGAATGTCTTTAAGGAGTCTCGGTCGTAGAAGTGAGCCTATAAGTGGAAGGGAGTGCGCCGTCGTGATTATGATAACACGTGCGTGGCCGTTTAATTGCCTACAAGAACTCTACCACCCAACATCACTCCATGAAACACGGTGCAAATTAAAATTTAATTAATCATCGATCCCACTGGCGAAATGAGAATTATATGCTGCAAACGGTGTAGACCAAGATCAAATTAAATCAAATCAAATCAAAGATTTATTGTGGTATAGGCTTCCAGCCCAGACACGAAATACACAATATAGATACAAACATGTGTGCCATATACATTTTAATTCAAAAGCAGTCATTCTGTCGCGGCATTTGACAAGGGTCTTCGTCGTTTGCAGCAATAGAAAATAAGACCACACACTGTTCAACGTAATTGGTGACAACTGGTATATCATGATAAGGTGTGACTCTTAGTCTGGATATTTAGTCAGGGGGCCAGGTCTGAAGAGGGCCCTAAATTTGATTTGATTTTAACCGGAAAGGTAGAAAATTTCTACTTGTATTTTCGATTAGGCTAGACCTCTGATATTAGTTTTAGGGTAGATGCCAGCTCTGAAAGTGGTGCATTTTTTTATATAGTTTAAGTGACGTCACTACTAAACTTTATTTCGGTATTTAATTGTGCAGATATCCGAACAATACAGTAAAGAATGACTATAGAATGTACTGAATTGGATTATACACCACAAACCTAATGCAAAATCATTAGTTAGACATAATTCTGAGCTATAGGTGCTGACTTAAATATAATCAATGTCCATCAAGGTGAAATGTGACCTTGACCTTTATCGTAAGTTCCGTTAAGAACAAAATGGCTTTCTTGACTTTGCCTTAATAGATAAATGCAACAGAGAAATCATGATTCAATGTATGTTGCATTATTTGCTAAGGTGAAATTTAATAATGAACAATAACAGTTACTGATCTGACAATAAGTTACAAACTCAAGTATGACCTCGACCTTTAGCTCTTTCACTGTCAAATATATCGTCTACGACAAGTTTCAGATCAAATATTTTTACGGAAAGAAAAACATATTAATATAGGAATACAATTACACTTCAGATACGTCTATTATTAGACTTATTTATATTGCAAAAAAGTGAAGTCCCTGATTAGACAAGGCGGCGGCCGATCTGGGTCTGTATTATTTGCAATGGTGAATATAGGCGACTACGACGCCGAAATACCTAAACGGATAAATGTCCGAGATTTCTTAAATAATGGTCCAAATGTTACTATGTTTCATTGAATTCTTATATGACAGCATAATTGTCATGCCAATGCATTTATGTACGAGTATGTGACACATTGCAAAAAAACTGATCATGTTGCCGTTTGCAAACAGTGTTGACTCGTGTCAGCCACCATGTCTTTGAAGCGGCGTCTTATCCGGGTATGCATTGTGGTTTTTTTACATTATTCAGAGTAAACTTACTTATTTTGGTATTGATAGAGACATGGAAGAGATTAAATTAGTGACGATCTAGTTGGTCTGGGTATATTTGGTTATCTTGCCAATAAACCCATTTTGCCTCAGGGTACGCCTTCTACTAGTAGTGTTGGTATTTCTACTGATAATTCGATAACATATTTTAATCAACGACATTATACCGATACCGAAAAGACAGTGAATACCAAGATCAGATGACTCCGAGAAAGACACATCCTTTTTGATCTTTCGATATTTTGGGAATAAAATATGTTGAAACTGTAAATATAAATATTATTTATATATATATATCAACACCAATGACGCTAAATTTAATATGAACGTCTACTACATGTAGCTATATGATCCGCACTTAAAGGAATTCATTCTGTGTAAATGAGTCTACCATCATAGCATGGAATAATTTACTTGATTTAATAAATCTGTTTTCCTCTGTACTGATAAATGTTAGCCTCTCATACCCATCTTCGGACATCTTATTGTCTCTTTAAGCTTCCGTTTTCGTTAAACAAAAAGTCAATACTGATTAACATGATGCGTTTAATTTTGTGTAAAAAACAATGCTTGATTGGTAAACGTTGGGCATTGAGTCGGCTAAATATAAAAATTTAAACAATTGCTGTATGAAAGTAAAGCTTTGGACATTGTTAAGATGAGGTTTCTATTGATCATATAAATGTACACGTATTAACTAGATATATTTAATTATCCGAGCAATTTGTTGTTTAACAATATCTAATTTTCGCTTTTCAAGCTCAGTACAGCTATTCTATAATTCTGAGACATATTCTAGACCTGGTAGCATTTATATATTCTCAAAGTATTATGTTACAGTATGTAGCTGTCGCATTACTCATGCTTCATGTATGACTTATCGATATTGTCCAAATAATCACCAGCCACCAACGGAAGAGGGACAACGTAATTAGAGACGGCGGGCATCTACAATATGTGATAGAGATCCATATAATGTGAGGGATAAACTTCCTGTATTGCATGTATCAGTAAGGAAAACATTTCAGTTTTTTTCTAGTATCATAATAATATAATTTCCAATAATTTTACACTGACCCTTGTGGGTACTCCTGCATTTATGTTACAAGATACGCCATTATGATATAACACTTTTGCTCTCACTGGACATCGACTATTATTACTTACAATTGCCTTTGAAATAGCCAATGTTTTATTTGCAAATTAATATTTAATATTTAGATCTATCTAACTATGGTGCTTTGAAGATCAGTGTCAACTGCCGACATTGGAAAGTTTTGTTATTGTATGCACTGCCTTCTAAACTTTGCCGGAATTCCTGTCCAATGCTTGAATATAATATTGTAACGGAAGGTGTGACATTCACCGTTTCATTGATAAATTTAAATCGGAAGCAAAGAAAAATCTAATAAAAGAGGCTATAATAAGACAAACAATATTTTGCCCAGAAACTACCTTGCAAACGTTGTAACGTATCTAGTTGGCAGTGTTTTACAGGTGAAACTTAACATATAGATACAATAGTTTAGAGTTTCAGTTTATTCATGTCGTCTTAGCACATATATATGTGACATGAGGGGTACATATAACAACAATCAGACAATTAGACAATTAATTATTCTAACCTAGGCTGTGGTTTTTTATGCCTAAGTTGTTATAGGAATAAAGAACCGTAGACAGTGAACTTAAGCGTACTAATAATCTAGCATTGTAATCATTCAGACAGATTGACAAACATACATGCCAAATGTTATACATGTATAGCATGATATTGCCTGCAGTGCGCATGCCCGGAACCTTACAGGGTTCCCGCCACTACAGTACCATCCCGGCAGTCGTATTATAATAAAGCACAGTTTGCAGCACGTATCGTGTGTACTCTCTATATAACTCCAAATATAACATGGTGCCTGAAACGGGATAGAAATAAACCTGAGGCAACAAATTCATCATGGAGATGAGCGGATTACCACATCCCAAAATGGAATGGGATTCGACTAACTTGCCAGACGCATGGCAGAAATTCGAGCGTCATAGTAAACTGATGTTTGACGGACCCCTTAAAGGGAAAAGTGGAAAGGAACAGTGCTCCTACATTCTGCTCTGGGCAGGATATCGTGGACGAACGATTCATTCGTCAGAGAACTTAACAGACGAAGAAAACAAAAGCCCCAACACAGTGCTGAAAAAATTTAAGGATTTTGTGCAGCCTAAGGCAAACCCTGTTTTTGCCAGATACAAATTCTACAACGAAATACAGAATGAGGACTCGATTGATGAATTTGTAGCACGATTAACAATTAGTGCCAAGGATTGTGATTTCGGTACAGAAAAAAACCGACGAAATGATCAGGGACAGGATAGTATTTGGCTGCTCATCAGAGAAAGGGAGGGAAAGACTTATTGAAAAGGGTAGAGAACTGACCCTTGAAAAAGCCGTCCAAACCGCCCAGTCGTACGAATACAGCAAAAAACAAATGGACGCGATAAAGCCACAAGAAAAAGACGTCGATTTTGTACTTAGCCGCGGTGCGAGACCGAAAGATCAAGCCAACACCAGTACAACCATAAGCAGCACAGGGTGTCGAACGTTCGAGCCCAAGCCGACAGGAAGAGGTTCCAACAGTGCAACAGATGCGGAAATGAAAAACACAAAACTGCGACAAAGTGCCCCGCTATGGGAAAAGTGTGCAACAAATGCTCAAAACTTAACCATTTTGCAAAAGTGTGCAGATCAAGCGCCGACTACAAAAACGTGAACTTTGTGAAAGACGAGGACAGTTGCTCAAGCGAGGACAGTAACTCCAGCGACTCAGAATTGTACGTCAACACTGTAAGTAGCTTTACTTCTCGACCTGATGATGCTGAATTGAACTTTCATTTGGTCCAAAAAATGTAAAAATAAAAGCTAAGTCTGACACAGGCAGTCAGGTGAACATTTTACCAACCGAACTATTCAGACAAGTTGGTCTGCATGAGCCCCTGTTACCCCCAGATGCTAAATTGACCTCGTACACAGGTGATCAGCTCACGGTTCATGGTAAAGTCAGCATGCACTGCGCATACAACGATAAACACGCCAAATGCCAATTTTACATTGCAGACCACAAAACGCCCCGCATTGATTAATCTCAAAACTGCGCCTGCTCTCGGTTTGATAAAGTTGACATATTCTATTAACAAGCAACTTTCACTTGAAAGAGACGCAATTATATCTGAATTCGGTGACGTTTGAAATCAAGGGAATTGGGTTATTTGAGGGCACATGTTCGATACACTTGCAAGACAATGCCACACCCGTAGTCTACCTAGTTCGCAAAGTACCCATTGCGTTGCAGAAAAAACTTAAGGCAGAGCTTAAGTCAATGGAAGGCCAATGTATTATATCCAAGGTCACTGAATTCACAGACTGGGTTAACGCGTTAGTCTGCGTTGTTAAACCAAAATCGGGAAAACTTCGTATATGCATTGATCCGAAAGCACTCAATGATTGTATCAAGAGACCATATTATCCCATGCGCGACATAACAGACATAACATCACAGCTAAGTGGCGCGAAATATTTTAGCGTGCTTGATGCGACAAAGGGGTATTACTCATGTCAGCTCTCAGAAGAGTCGTCACTCTTAACAACATTCGCGACACCGTTCGGCCGATACAAGTATAATCGATTGCCAATGGGGATCCGATCATCGCAAGATATTTTTAATCGAAAAATGGAAGAGATCCTCGAGGGTTTACCAGGCGTTTCCTCTATTGTAGACGATGTTTTATGTTGGGAAAGTTCGAAATCGGAACATGACGAAACCCTCAGACGCCTTCTCACACGCGCGCGGGAATCGGGCCTCAAATTTAACCCTGAAAAGCTAGTTGTAGGGCAAACCGAAGTGAGCTATTTCGGTCACGTGATCGGCGCGAAGGGATTGTCCGCAGACAAGGACAAAATAACCGCGATTGTAAACATGAAAACCCCAGAATCGCGTCATGAACTAGAAACACTCCTAGGCATGGTGACCTACTTAACAAAGTTCGCGCCAAATCTCGCAGAAATCACAAGCCCAATGCGTAGTCTGTTAAAGAAAGACGTTCATTTTATCTGGGGACCTGAGCAAGCTTCCTCATTTGACCGGGTCAAACAGGTCATAACTCAAGCACCAGTGCTTACTTACTTTGACCCTGAGAAACCAGTCACACTCCAAGTGGACCCGTCGTCGAAAGGAATTAGCGCCGTCTGCTTACAGGATGGAAAACCTGTCGCGTACGCGACGAACACATTGACAAACAATCAAGTAGCCGGTGCACAAATTGAAAAAGAAACGGCCGCAATTTTATTTGGATGCCAAAAATTTAAACACTACATATACGGCGAGCGGACCGTAGTCGAAAGTGACTGCAAGCCAGTCATTTCAATTTTAAAAAAGCCACGCAACATCTGCAGAAATTAATAATGCAATTACACACATTTGTCATAGAGGTCATTCATAAAAAGGGAACGAGCATCCCGATCGTCGACGCGTTATCCAGAAATTGCGTTGCTGAAACATACCCAGAAATGTTCAAATATATGGATACTCACGTTCACGCGATGAAATCGCTGCCGATTAGCGATCTGAGTTTAGAAGAAATTCGTTCCGGAACCAAAACTGATCAACAGTTGCAGGCCGTAAAACAGGCTATTCTCGATGATATTGCCTGCAGTGCGCATGCCCGAAAGCTTACAGGGTTCCCGTCACTACAGCACCATCCCGGCAGTTGTATTATAATATAGCACAGTACAGCACGTATCGTGTGTACTCTCTTTGTAACTCCAAATGTAACAGTCGGTATATTTTCAGGCTTTTTATTATCTACCGATACCAGCTAACCATAGAGCAACTTACTTCAATTTATATTTGTTTTAATCTTTTAAACTAACTGTTTCTCTTTCTCGCGGAAAATTCGATTTAGTCTTTGGCACTAGAGATTCCATGTAAGCAATCGATATCTGCACCAATTCTTCTTTCCCACCCTTAAAACGTTTTCCACACGAGATTACGTATAACGTGTCGTCAATATAAACAGAATAAATGAAAAAATGCTAAAATAAAGGGGTACTAACATAGTTATTCCGCCATTTTGGCTTGTTATAACACATGATTAATGTTCATTTCGTGGCCTTAAAACAGACTGTTGAGTTCAACTTTTTTTAATAAATGTTGATGTCTTAGCCGCCTTGAAACTACCACAGTATCTATATCTTATCGTTTAGTATATTTTATTATGTTTAAATATCAAATAAAAATAGTACCACAGGGATTGGCTGACTATTAGACTTCACCTTGATAGTAGCCCTCAAGATAAAACCCTCTAGGCGATATGAATGTGTCGATCCAATATTACTCTCAGGACCTCGTCAATATTCCCGACCCGATCTTGACGCAAAGTATAAGGAATTATTAATACTAAACTAATCGTGAAAGTCGATATCAAGAAACAGACATTAGCGGTCCGTTGACATTCATGTTTGTTACACTTTTTATTCGAACATATGTTCACTCTTCGTCGACGTTACACGATACATTGCACACCGTATTGATCCTGGTGAGAAACTCAGTAAACAAATTCGCAAAGATTTACTGCCAAATCTGTTTTGTAACTAGGCGTAACTAATCTTAAACTTCCCCAAAATCATGTTTCATATTTATATATCTTTTCATATATAACTTGTTCTTGTTTACGCTGCTTATCTTCACTTTTATCCTAATGTTTAATCGCAAGTGTTAAAACATTTCGCATTAATTGAGTACCTAACTTAACATTGCTTGTTTTGTAATGACCCGATAATTTGCTCAATATAAATGGTTCACATATTTGTTGCAATCATAAGACACGGATTGCAAAGTATGTCAGGAAATGTTTATGTAATAAATCTATATATTGTTATTCTAAAATTGTTAATAAAATACAATTAAAAAGGATTTAGTGCCGTCTTGAATATGATCAATGGGGCATGTCGGTATGTTCTGACAAAGAGATCAAGGCAATAGTGTAAATCCTTGGGGTCTTCGTTACCGATGTTGTTCTGGTGGGGTTTATTTCGAATGTGATATGATTTAATTGTTATCGAGTTTTGTGGACAGCTGGGATGGTCGGGCAGTTTAACTGAATCTTGAAAAGTTAATACGGCAACAACTCCAAGACCTGTCTGGTTTATTTGTCTTTTCAGAAAGTTAGTCAAGATGTGGCCGTGGATGGCAAGGGACGCAACAGATGGCTGGTTGTTATATCAGCGTTCTATATCGGGTTCCTAACTGATGGACTCACGCTTTCGTATGGGGTTCTTTTGTTGGAATTTCTGGAAGAGTTCAAGAGTGACAGAGCTATAACAGCAATAATCGGTTCTCTGGCATCCGGGGTTACGCATCTAGCTGGTACAATGCTTTCGAAAATAGTTTTATTCTATTTCATTTTAAATAGAGTGAGAGAGCGAACACGAGCACTGTTAGTCACGTTTGTGCGCGTTAATATTCCGTTAAAATAATTTTAGACCGTTTAACCCGTTTAAGAAAATTATAAATGCATTACCTAAATATCGGAATGTAGATCCTTTATACAAATTAAATTAAAAGTGCCAATAATTTTTAACTTTTATGTCTAGGTCCTATTGCTGGGTTACTGTTGGATACTCTAGGAGGACGGGCGGTCGTCATCATGGGCACGCTGATAAGCTTTGCTGGATACGTGGGAGCTACATTTGCCAACAGCCTTCTCACCCTGTCTATATCATATGGCGTCTTTGGAGGTATAATATTAAGAGCCTATATACGGAATGTATCATCTGAATTTCCTAAAGAGTGTACATTTAGAGTCCGGAAAACCAGGTGATGACGTCGACAAAATAGTCTCCGTTCGAAACTCTAGGCATCGCATGTAATATAATTATTAACCATATATTGAAGGAGCTCTTGTTGTTTACATTAATGCGATCTGTGCTTTCGAGATATTGATCAGGTGATCACCCCTCTCACCTGTGTATGACATTTATCTTACAACGGGTTTAATACAAGAAGGACAAACAAATACGCAAAGGTCTTTATTGATCAATACTTACTAATAACCCATTCACTGCTTACCCACGAACCATAGTCATACATGCAATCATCATAATGTTGTGTCTCATCCGTATCCAAACTTTTTGACATTCAGCCATTTTTTGCCAAAACCATAAGTGAATATATGAAGTTTAAAAATGAAGCAGACTAAATATTGCACATGCGCATAATTGCTTCGGGCAGTGAAGGGATTCACATATAGGACGTCTAGTTTGACAAATTAAGTCTAATCTTACGAACTCGACGCTATGTTTTAAATGATTTTATAAATTACTTTTGCCCATATTTCATTATGTTTATAGGACTTGGTTTTGGTTTGATGTTTCTGCCTCCAAATGCCTATGTCATACAGCACTTTAAAGAAAAAAGGGCGCTTGCAACGGGGATAGCTGTCTGCGGCTCAGGTATATTTATTATTAGTACAGATATTATCTAAATCATATTCATGTCAACATGTATTTGTTAATTAAAACACATTTCAAACCCTTATTCTGTGAACCGCGACGATAGTAATGTCGTCCATTTGCTTCGACTCATATCAGACGCAGTGTAACTCGGAGTCTAATCCGGATCCAAGCTGTGTGACACCTGGACAACAGTTTTGTCAAATTTCCAAATAAACGATTTAAAACGAAGGCGACTTGAATGGATATCGGTTGCCTTAAGATGGGGTTTTACATTTTTTCAAGTCGAAATATCCTTATAATTATTCAATTAGCATTTGCAAATTTATTTAATGATCAAAAATAGAGTAATGAACAAAACTTTTTGACCATCCCGTTTTATCTATCATAATAGGGTTACACATTTTCCAATGTGTGAAGTGAAGCAAGAAAAAGTATCGATTATGACAATATACCTCACATTAGAGAAATTACGTTTAAATCTTTGTAATAAACCGGTTAGGCGGTTTTACACGCAGTCAATCAGTTTGCCAGTCAATCGGTCCTTATGAAGATTATCCATGATCTAACTTACACAATTCTGATAAATCGTGAGTGCGATCCCCCGCCGGACCATTCCTTCGGATGAGACTTGAAACCGAGGTTCCATGTATCAGTGCTATACACTGGGCATGTTAAAGAACCAGAGGGCTCCTTCGAAAAGAGTAGGGCGTTGCCTGGGTTCATCTGTAGCCGCTTCCCTCTTTCTGGGACGTCCAATTAGCCCAAAAGTTGGCAGAAACGGACGCAAATCAGCAAAACCAAACCAAACCAAGCTTAGCACGTAGTCAGCTATGATACTGATGCACATTGATAAAGGAGACAGATTTAATTAAGCATATCTGTTTTTTTCTGAATCAGATTCACTTGTTATATGTCGATGTATCTATGTGTTAAATATACTTGTGTTTGTATAATTAGTTAATAAAATACTGTTTAAACTATTTGTACTCCTCCCCAGTCCTTCTCCAATTAACTCCTCTTCCTTTCCACCTCATTCCTATCCATCCGTCCTCCTCCACCCAACTCCTCTGTATACTCTTCAATCCTACACCTCATTCCTCTACATCCTCTTCAGTCATCCTTCTATGTCCTCCACCTAACTCCTCTTCCTATTTTTCCTCACTTATCCTACTCATCATCCTCTAAACCTCCTCCTCCTCATCCACCTCGCTCCTCTTTATCCTCTTCAGTTTTCCTCCTCCTCCTATTTCTCCTCCTCATTATCCTTGTCCTGATCCTGCTCCTGCTTCTCCCTCCTCCCCATTCTCTTCCTCCTTACTTAACCTCATTCATCATCCTAATCTTCCATCTGTCCACCCTCCTCCTAAGTTATTCATCCCAGTTCTCCTCATTCCTCCTCTTCTTCCCACCCTGATGGTGGTGGTGTAATTTACGATGAGGTTGATTGAGGTGGTGACTCTTTAAAAGAACCGATTATGTAACCGCCCTGTGGTGTCGTCGATGCGAGTGCACCAGGGTATCAGGGCAATATCCCTTCGCGCCAACTGTGACGAGTATACTACTGATATTATAGAAAAACGGTTATCGTGAAATGGCTTATTTAACCAATAACATTTTTCTTTGCAATTTTCGAGAGTATGTATTTCTCGCAAGTCGTTAGAATTCTAAATAATATAGGGTTTTCCGTACTTTTATTTGAACTTTCACGACATAATATATCGAGCTTTTAACGGTCAGTTACATTTTTAAACCGGACCATAATCGAGTCGTCATAACTGTTTTCTTGTTGAGATAGTACCAAGCTCAAGAAAAATGCGCAGATAGCTACAGAAGTTTAAAACTGTCACAAGTTTACCCCACGCACATTTTTCAACCAAGCTGCCCAAGCTTGTCATGTCGTGCATTTATGTACATTCGTGTTTTCGCATTACACCTTTGCAAATAGCAGGGAATACGCGATTTATAAATCAGAAAAAAAGCAATCAGTGCAAACATTTATTAAACAGCTAAAACATCCTGTCACTGCAACGTTTTCAATCGTGATTTGCGTCAACACTGGCACATTATAAAAGGATATATATTGGGGTTCTGATAATCAGTTAACGCTTTTCAATGACGGAAGTAAAATTAGAAAATAGATCATGCAAGATATGTCAAATACACTTACAAGATCCACATCTAAAAGCTAACCCTGTGGGAACGCATTAATGATAAAGCTAAATTGTCGTAAGAATGTAATGTGCAAGTCGCTAAAACAGCAAAATGCTACTTCTACACCGACATTGCAATCACACTGGTTCAAATTAAGGCGGAAATAAAAAAATAAATATAGATAAAAAATAAATTTATGACCGAGTAGAAGTACCAATTAACAAAGCAATATATCAAATACTACATGGACACCAAAATCCCACTAGCTCAAATTTCGTGATGAAGAAATGTTAAATCGTAGGTAAAACTAAGGAGAAAATTAAAGCTTAGCTGCCATCAAATAAACAATTGTAATGCAGATCAAAAGGTGTTATGAGTCGTTTTACATAAATTCCCCATACAATTTCAAACACAA
>JAULCE010153312.1:0-19554 GCA_032359355.1 Macoma nasuta | reverse complement strand
GTGAAAATTTAAAATGCAGATTTCTCTTTATTTACAACAAATACTTCAATGAAACTTTGCATGCTTGTGAAAAACTAAGTTTCATTGAAATATAATTGAAAATAAATTGGAAATCTGCATTTGATATTTTCACTTAAGTTTAAGATTTTTCTAAGAAGCTTTGTGAAACTGGCCCCAGGTCAGAACGCCGAATCGTGTGGTTTGCTTTGAAAATGCTGAAAACAAACGCCGTGTCTACCATGTCTGGCGTTTTACCACATTTAACCCTTTCGGCGCCAAATCAAATATGGCGGATGTTTCAGATAAAATATTTTAGCGTAATAAATCACAGACACGATTAAATATTTTTTGTATTTTTCGAAACGGTTTACACGGGACTAACATTTGGTGCAAAAAAGTGAAGTCCCAGATCAGACGCCACCGTATAAGGCGGCGTCTGATCTGGAAGTGCACTTTTTTCAACGGCGCATTAAGGCGACTATGGCGGTGAATGGTTAATCCACGCTTATGGCTACATTGACGTGATCTGATCCCAGTGTCCAATACTTGTCCTTTGTGGTTTTTATTGTGGTTATTAGAGACGAATGGATAGGAGCTTTCTGCTTTATAATTGCTATACAATATCTACCACTTGTCTGTAGATACCTCCATTCTTCTTCATTGAGTGGCAGCATACGAGGGACTTACCTTTATATCTTATAATATTACTCAAGATGTGGTGTTGATAGCAACCATATTTGATCAAAATCAGACGCCGAGTTGCATGCGGTCGGTGTCTGAATAAAGTTATCCAAATTCTATGACATACATGCAAGTGTTTCAACAGGTTTGAAGCGAATATTAGATACGGTTTTAAAAAAAACCACACACAAACAGACGAGGTTTTAAGCAGACTAAAAATGGTAGCACCATGTTGAGTCAAGCTGATCATTTTAACGAGTTAGCGATGCAGTGTATGAGAGGTTAGCGGAAGACCAAAGTGCCCTTTTTGCCAATACTGCGTAGAAAAAAAATGAACGTAATGATACAGTGTATGACGATATTCGAAATGAAGTTTTGTTTTAGACGTCTAAGATTGACAATCTCTCTTTCAATGAAAATCTGATAGTGAAAAGTTGGTATTTATATTTCAAATGATTCTTTTATACGCATTGTTGCCAACTCCTGCTTTTTCATATTAAACAGACGTCGCAGTTCCTTAATATATTACTGTATGAACAAACATTTTATATTAACGTGACAGTGATATTTCTGATAAGCAAAGGAACGTTATAATTATTACTGGGTTAATGTATTTACAATGCCAATGTATTTACATAATGTCTGTTTATCAGTTTTAACTAAATGCCAATGTATTTACATAATGACTGTTAATCAGTTTTAACTTATGTCTGATTTGAGATAATATTTCTTCATAACTGGATGCTTTAGCTGTTTGGCAAATCACTATGTTAAATGTAACATTTAACATGGTATTAACAGAGTAGTGCAATTAAAGGTTATTTGGTGTGTATGAAAATGTATGCACGAATTTTTTCGTGGTTATATTGCACGACTTTAGAATATTTATAAATATGGCTAAAGGAAACAACCCTATAAGTTTTCATCTGTAACATTTGTCCCATTTATTTTTATCGGCTGTACTCGATTAGAGCGATTTGAGACGATTTGAGCGAAATTAGAAAACTGTATCCCTCCGCATATGCCATACGTCATATGTCAAAACATCAAAAATCTATATGTATATTCAGATCACCTGCACGCGCGTCGTTCTTTTTATGTATACACATATGTAACCCGTTAGGTAAGCTTTCCCCAGATAGATATCAACAACTATAGATAGCCTACTAAAGTAGAAAATTAATACATATGTTCGAAATATTAGCTTTTGCATGTTCATGTCTTAGAAGTAAAACAGACGATAACAATCTGTTATATGACCCATGTACTTGAATGTGATCAAATCAGCTGTTCCGACGTCTCAACAATCGAGTTTAAATTTAGGAAACATGTCAGATAATTGTACTTTACCTTCACCCAGGTATAGCCATGTTGCTAGTTAAACATGGATCCATCGATACGAGGAAATCGTTAGGTTATATCCATCTTTCTCGTCTTGTAAACATCAATAAAATAATTTAATGGCTGATAGCCTGACATAACACAAACACACGTATGCGGTACGGATCCATTGCGTTTGAAGGTAGATACCGTTTGTTTGCGCGAATTTTCGTGTACCAAAGTATCGATTGAGATAATATTTTAAGCGTATTAACAAAATAATGTTCTGTAAAACTGCTAGATCTAGGTTAAGGCTTTAGTCTATCAAAATCATTAACCAAGTACATTACGTTTCATCTTAAATTGCATGTCAAAACACCAAACCTCATCCCTATTTATTTCTCAATACCATCAGATAGTATGACGTATTTTATGACGCAGTAAAGATTACGTAATTCAGGAATTTCCAACCCCAGTTTTATGGCGAGTTTTAGACAACAGTAAGCTTTTGATTCTTCGATGGATGCTACTCGATATGTCCTTATCAAATAGGCAATGTTGTTGAAATTTAAAGAAACACTCTCTATCTCTCTATCTAGCTTTCTCTCTCTCATACAAAACATTTTCGTATCAACAGTATGGCAGAATAATGAATAGTCAAACGACCTGCATAGATCTAGATCTAGTTCCGAAAGTCAATCGCCAGTTAAATATAGTCATGCACTCGGGATGTTTGATGACACTTTTGATGATCGATGGTGTTCTCCGGACATAGAACAAATGACGTAAATATTATGCAGGTTAGTGGGGGTAACAAATACTCTGTCTACACACCGATATGAAACGTTCAACGCATCAATATGAAACTATACAGACGTTTAGTCTTACATTGAAAGTGAACGGGAAAATTTATTTACGTATTAATAATCTCTTCAATTGAGCTTGGCAGCAAACTTAACAGACATTGTGCATATCTTTGTTTATACAAAATTTCGTAATGTGCAATACATGATATAATTAGTTTTTAAGTATATGACTATAGTCTCTTTCAATTTAAAATTTAAATGGCACGGTGCTGTGTTTTTCTTTGATATTTATTGTCATTGTATGTACAGCATATGTACAATCATGATGAGACTTGAATAAATAATTTCAATAAATTCATTTAATTTGGAAAACAAGTAATTGTTTTTCGGATGTAAACATTGCATGTGTTTTATCTACTACTCATTGAAGTCCAGTTATATGCTGCTCACTGTAGTGTAACCGAGATAACTTGACCACTGGACTGTTGCTTTTTTGAGCGGTGAAGCGTAGCTTGGATAATCTGTTTGTATTTGTCAGTTGGGCATTGTCAGATGAGGTTAATACCCTGAGCAGAGCAGTTCGTAGGAACTGATTGTTGAAGTTTTGGAAATGGAGGCTGACCATGGCTGTAAGTTTTAACTCTTTTATATTGAAACTAGAAGAGAAGGTATTGCAGGACACACCACATAAAAAACAAACAGCGACTCGAAAATCACTGAAACAAGTTCTCTTTCAACACATTCACACAGGCATACATGCATACACATACACACACGCGCGAGCCTAAACAAGTAGAAGACACACAGAGACATGTAACAGACATAAAACTAGGGCGAAGACTTGGTGCATTCATGATGCATTCTTGGATTGGTACAGCCATTTAGTTTGTATAAGACATTGAATTAATGTAGTTTGCAATTTAGTTTAATTGCTGATTGGGCTGTTAGTTAAAATAAGGTTCAATGTAATTATAGGTGGCCTTTTATATCGGCGTGTCTGCGTCCAGGGTTTTGGGTTTGCTGGCCATTTAACTTAGGGTAGCGTATCGTAGTGTACTAGATGCAAAGATGTCTGCTGAGTGCTACGGCAAAATGGGCGTGGCGTTCCGGACCTGTAGTAGTACATTGTAGCAGTGACGACGCCACCAGGATAACGTCAGCTGAGTGTAATTTCTTTAACCTGTTCTAGTAAAAGCCTGGTGCTGTATTGAGTGCTACAGGGATGTTTATTTATAGCTTTGTGCTTATAGTGTATAGCTGAGTGCTTACATGATATTATACTTAAAGCTGTGTGCTAAGGTTATTTTTTATAGCTGTGTGCATATCTTGTGCTAAAGTTAGTGATTTATACGTAAAAATGACAATTGAGCTTGATGCGTATTTACTTTAATTACTTTGAGCTGAGTGCTTGTTCATTTGACACTTGAGACAGTGATAAGTGAGTGTAGGGTTTAAAAAACGGTGTTTCTTCGTGAACAGTTTAATTAATATACAGAACAGGAACATGAACTTATTGATTTATTATGTTTATATGTAAATATTGATGAGAAAGGGTGTTCACGAGAGGGTGAGTTAGTGTTTTTCATTGTGAAGGTTCACGTAATGTAAATAAATATACTTAATTGTACTGGCTACTAGCTGGAATTTATGATAGTGTTGTTAATGTATGTATATCATAAATGCAACCTTGATGAGACTTGAATAAATAATTTTTATCCCTAAATCTTATTAACCATTAGATACACCAGTATAGTAAAAACTAATTCACAATAAAACGATCTGCTGAAAATATAAAAATATAGGCCAAAGACAAAGGTCAATGCTTGAAGTGTAATAAATTCATTGTAGAAAGTGGAACATTTTCACGTTCGTGCAAATGCTCCATTGCCTGTAATGTTTTCAACAACCATCGGTAACATAATCGCATAAAGGCGCTTCAGTGGAGGAAAGGGTTAAGATAAACCAATATTTATGAAATCTAATTTCATTGTGTACCTTAAAGAATAATACAACCTGTTGATATTTTGTCATGAAAACGGAATACAGCAGTTTAGTCAGTAGTATTCACTTTTTTGCATAATGGTTTAAATTAAAGTTATTGTATATGTGTTATGAGAATGTCGTCCCAAATAATTTGGTTTCTAAAATTACATCGGTTTGAATTTGTGAAGAGCAAAAATACATAACTTATATTCGGGCTTTTTAAAGCCTGAAACCGTTATATTAAACCGGGATAATTTCTTATACATTCGACTAACCCGAAATTCGAATTAAATCTAGTCGAGCCTACATAAATAGTCCCCATTTCCAAATTCGACATGTATCAGCCAAGCAAACGCCTACGATTTTGGTTCAGGTCTTAGTTTCGGTCAAAGAAGTGTAGCAACCTGAATTGCAATAACAACCGGAATAGAAATTATTATTGCAATTCCAGTTGTCATTACAATTCCGGGTGCACAGTCAACCAGTATTGCAATACAATCTGATTCATTAAATTCATTAGTTTAGGCAATTAACAGTTGATCCGACTTATAAGGAGGTATTCTGAAAGGTCTAGGTCACCAACATGCTCAGATTTAAACCGATGTTAAGTTGAACTCTAGTAAATATGTTTTATTACGATGTACGCTGGAAATTGTAATAATTATACCAGTTTCTAAAGTCAACAAGTTATGCAATGCAAAATAAATTTAAATACGTTTTCAAATGTACTAATTGTCTGCGAATTAGGGTAGATTCGAATTATAAGGTGGCATTTTCACCGCCTGGCACAATTAAATACGGTGTTAGGGAAAACTGCTCCTCGGATGAATATGTTTAAGTACGATTTAAACTGGTAGTTTCATTAAATTTAGTTGTTAATGCAATTCCTGTTGCTAAAGCAATCAGCTTTGCAATTTAATCTGAATTGCATAAATTTTGGAATTAACTTCTTCGATGCAAATTAGGGTAGATCCGAATTGTAAGTTAGGTTTGTGAAAGGTCGAGGCCACCGACCTGCTCAATTAGGATAAAATGATCTTCCGATCAATATGTTTAAATGTAATTAAAATTGAAAAGTGAAATAGTTATTGAAATTCAAGTTTGTATCGCAATCCCGACTGTTAAACAGTCAACCAGTTTTGCAATAAAATCTTAATAACAATACTTTTGCAAATTGAAATTATTTAATGCGAAGTAGGGTGGACCCGCCTTGTAAGATTGCATTGTGAAAGGTCGGTATCAACGTCCTTCCTAGACTCACACAGGCTAGTGTCCGGAAGACAACACGCTCGACAATTTGACCATTTAAGATGCCTGTATGTAGAGGTTACTGAGAAATAACCTCGAGAGTCTATTGCATACGTAATTTAACTAAACTATCTAAGACCAAAATTGGATTCAATTAGTCAAATCCATAATAGAGTTAAATAGGTTGAGCTGCAAAGTCATGTAAAGAAAATAATGAGTGTGTGAAGTTTCAGTGCAATAGTATACATGTTTTAAGAGAAAAGGCATTGAAGGTAAAACTATAATAACATTTCCTAAGTCCAAACATTGATATAATTCAACCAAAAGCCAATATAGAGTTAAGGAACTTGTCCTGCTAGGTAATATGATGACCTCGGACACATGTAAAATGTTTCAAATATGGTTTCTGAGAAAAGACCTTGCATGTTAAACGCCAACCAGATTTTCTAAGTCTAATCCGATCATAAGTTTTAGGATGTGTTCTACTAGGTCATGTAATTACAACCGGCTAAACTCTTGATCCAAGGGTCGTGAGTTCGATCCCGCGCCGGACCAAGTCTTTCGGATGATACTTGAAACCGAGATCACATGTATCAGTACTATACACTGGGCAAGTTAAGAACAAGAGGGCTCCTTCGATAGAGAGTTGGGCGTTGTCCAGGATCTCTGTATTCGCTTCCCTCTCTCTGGGACGTCCAGTTTAATAGTCCGTAGTTGGCAGAAACAGACGTAAATCAACAAAAACAAATAAAACAAAACAAATCATGTGAACACCTTGGCTACATGTGTGACATTTCAATACAATATCATATGTGGCTCTAAAAAGTCGGTGCATGCAAAACTTAAATCAGATTGTTTAAGTCCAAAAGTAGAAATAGTTCAGCCGAAAAAAATCATATCTAGAGTTATGGGACTAATCCTGGTAGGTTATCTGGTGACCACAAATACGTATGTGAAGTTTCAATACAAGTGCAAATATGGTTTCTGAGAATAGGCCTTGCGTGGAAATCCTGTTCAAGATTTTGCTAAGAATACGCCTTGCGTAGAAATCCAAAAAGGAGAATGTGTCAGCTCAAATCCAATCTAGAGTTATGTGACCTGTCCTGTAAGGTCATGTGATGACATCGGATGATAATGTGAAGGTTCAATGCAAGAGCATATATGGTTTCCACGCAAACATTAAACCAAGCTGGCATTGCTGGCGCCGATGCCAACGCCGGTGTAACGAAGTATTTTGACCCTCATCGAATTCTGACTCACCAGTCACTATTCGATGTCGAAAAGTGACTACCCGTTCATAACTTGACGTCGAAGATTGACTCCCCGGTCGTAGTACTATGACCCCAACATGTTGTAAAATGGCCCCTACTGTAGAAAAAAAGATTCCCATCGAAAAGTGACTCCCTTTGACCAATTTAATAGCGATCTTATAAGGTGTGTAACTTTGACTTTATATCCATACAGACACATGTATATGTATTTAATTATGTTTATATATTATCTTAAATCAGAGTTACGGCCCTTGTCATGCAAGGTAATGTGCAATGATGGGAAGGGGATGCATATGCGTGCGTGTATTTGTTTCTGTATGGTTTACGTGCTTGACTCATGGGTGACAATCCACGGCGTTATATGTGTTTTTGCGTTCTATACTATAATGTTGGTAAAGTTATAAAGAATAGTTCATCCTCTTGCCCATTCATGAAAATCACACAGAAGGTAGATAAATATATGTTCTTTGCAAATATGAAAATAACTAAGAAAAACACAATCCAAAGACACTATATTAAACACCTAAGTATGGTGGAGCGTTTGGTCAAATTCATATGATCACGGTGTCCGTTTTATGTAAGCTGTCTATAGCACACAGTTTTTGTCTAATTTTCACCAAACTTCCTATGGGTGTTATTCTGTTTGACACAAGCCAGGTTGTATTTACATATCCTGTTAACTATTGTTAGCACTAACCTATGATGTACGAAACGGATCGAAAGTATTTTTCTGCTCGAGCACGATCTCAATCGTGCTCGAGAATGAAGTCTTACCTGCTGGAGCACTATAGTACCTGGTCGAGCACTATAGTCCCTGGTCGAGCACTATTATATTGCTCCAGCACAATGTATGTATAGCATTTGGTGTGAACTAATCAGAACGCTCGTTTCTTCCGTCGGTTCTGTTTCTTACGACGATTAATGACATGTATATAAATGTGATAAAACATATATGATTATCGATGCCATTTGTACCACACTTATATTCAACTAGTTTAAAGAATGTAAAAAGCACGACGAGGTTAGTTTAATAACACTTTAAGACTCATTCATTATAGTTGTGTAAAAATGTAAAACGGCGTCTGATCCGGATCCAATCTGTTTGTAAATATATCAATTAGCGGGAAAAGGGTTAATAGACTCTATGTGGAAGAAGTAAAAATGTCTTCTTACACGAAATAGTGTGCATGCAATGTATCTTAGATGTCGAAATTGTCTTTTCACAAATGCATCTCTTAAGATAGATAGATGAAGGTGGTTG
This sequence comes from Macoma nasuta, assembly GCA_032359355.1. NCBI lineage: Eukaryota > Metazoa > Mollusca > Bivalvia > Cardiida > Tellinidae > Macoma > Macoma nasuta. The sequence goes on along the minus strand of JAULCE010153312.1, from coordinate 10,984 downwards.
TTGAACCTCTTCAGTACTTAACTCTTCTCCTGCTACGAAAATAGTCGTCTGCTGAAAATGTCGCCTGCTTCATTTTTTTATCTTCAAACCCGCAACTTGAGCAAACCTGTCATCTGCTACTGTACTTCTAACAAATGCAGAATTGGTTCAGTCTTTGAAGAAGTCGGAAGAGGTTGAAAATGAAGAAATCTGCCTCTAATCTGAATCAGTCATGTTTGCAAACATTAATGTGAACGCGATTATCAAGAGAAGCTAAGAAGTAAACTAGTGATGCACTATAATTCAGAGGCTAATCGTGGGACAAATTTGATCCAGACAAGACGCAAATGAGCGCGATGTTGAAAACCCAACCATATGCGATGTCAACCAATGCAGATCAATATTAGGGTCTGCAATGTTTCACACTCATCCAAATTCAAATTATTTTGTAGAATACCAAGGCAATCAGTGTAGACCATGGTCAGAAGCTGTAATGGCAACATAATTACTGATATGAGCCTGCACTGTTTTCTTTACCGGCGAGTCATTCTCCAATGACAAATAGTGACTGGGGAGTCATTCTACGATGTCGATTTATGACCGGGGAGTCATTCTCCGACGTCAAATAGTTACCAGGGAGTAATTCCTATGTAGTAAGTGAAGGAGCTAGAATATTCTTTTGCCAACACTCGATGTGTGAAAATAAAAAACACAATTACAGGGATATATTTTATAATTAATCTCGCCTTTATGACTCCTCAGGTCTGGGTCTACATGGACTGTATAAGATATAGAGATATCATGCTTCGAATTAGTACGTCCATATAGGCCTATGATGTAATGTACATAACGTTTAGTTGCGTGATAGATACACGCACTATATGTTATACAGGGGTCTCTTTCCGACGAGGCAGTCTTTTTGCTACAAGGGGAGTCCTTTTTTGACGACAGGGAGTCACTTTTCGACATCGAATAGTAACCAATGAGCCAGAATTCGATGTTGTCGAAAACGCCGAAACAAGGGCGACTGTAATAGCTCTCTATATTCTTATGAAAATTAGTTTTGGTTCGATATGTGAATGGTTTAAGGATATCATTCTGCTACTGATAAAATGGAGCATTCAAATCTATATTCGATGTGTCGATCATTTGACCTGTCCAATTTAATTATCGAGAATTGACGATCATCGTATAAATCCTAGGCACTCCCTCTTTCATCGAAAATATTCGGCGAATGTATACGGACATAATCAACGTATGCTTTTTCAATTTTGACCTGGGTCAGTAGTGTGAAAATAACTACATTACAGCTCGCGCTGGCGAGAACAAATTCCGCGTTACATAGCGGATTTTGTTCTCGCGGGCCAACGCGGACCATTCGCGAACAAAGTTTTCCGCGGTGGCTATCACGCATCCTCACGGCTTATCATCGCGGAGTAGTTTTATTGCATTCGCGACGACTTACAACGATGTCGTTAGGTATCGTGATCAATCGCGACGAAATAGCTTACGTGCTTTTAAACCCTAACCCCGCTGCTAAAATTGCCGCCTGCTGCCAATTTAAAGTTCGTCTGTCGAGTGTTATACGGCTTGGATTCGGATCAGAATTCCGAGTTAATTGGTGTCAGATCTGGATACAATTTGTTTGAAAAATTAACTATCACGATTGTAGTCGTGAGTAGCTGTTTATAAATAAAATACTAATTTTCATCCAAACTTGTGAGCTAAATTAATTGTATGTACATGTATTTAAAAGTAGAGGAGGCACGCTAATTTTGGCATACGAATATCTGCCAATCATGACTCTATTTAGCATACGGAAAATGTTGTCAACTTCGGCCTCCGTGCGAGTAAGAATCTGTTATTCTCACGGCAACAGTTACCCTAACAGACTAGGGTCACGGCATAGTTATTCATGCCGCATACAGTATCTAATATCAACATATTAACAACATGCACTATACATTTGCTGAAAAGATGGGTACAAAATTCGAAAATTATGAAATTGGAGACTACAATTGAATTCCGAGTTCCAAAATCTCGGCATTTCACCACGATAAAATATTAACATTTGATAAGTTATCGGCCTTATCCAAAGGGGTGTGTTATCCGCATGTCACCCTGGCGAACCCGGTTCGATTCACACACCTGACGTATTCTGTTTTTGTTAACTTCAACTTTTTATGCGATTCCAGCAATAACTGCGTATTATTTATTTTCTTGAAAAGTTGCTGCGGGAAAAACAAAAAATTTTGACACTGATGTATAACACGTGATTAAAATACACATTTTAATGTTGGCAATGTTATACCTAGATATAGTTTTACTTATCGACTTCTCATAACAGCTGCGCTTTTACATTTTTGATAGTATACAAATAAAGAAAATGCTTAAAGAACTAGGTAAATGGAGTTAACAACTGTTATCTTTATACCTGAACTACCCATTCGAATAACTTAACGCCCTATCAAAATGATTAAATCACTCTGTGTTAATCGGTTTTTATACCCGTGTTAACTGGGTTTTAACACCTCTCATGTCATTTTGATCAAACTATTACATTCTGAAAAAGTATACGTGCGAATTGGTGATTATTTATCTGAAAAAGTATAAACCGCGGTTTATAGCATGCTACGCTCCTGTCACAGTCCCTAATGCATTAATATCTCGGCGGTCATGCAACTTTTGCCGGAGTAAAACAATCTTCGAGGTTTTAATTGTGTATATTAAAACATAAAATTGAATAAAATGCATGTTAAGTCTGTTAGGAACTCAGTCTGTGGTGTGTCTTATAGACAAGAGACTCTGCGGTCGTGCAAATAACTAACCATATTCACACGGTCGCCGTTCGAATAGCCTGTCTATATTTATCGGGGATTTCACTGTTTTATAATGTGCAACCTGAAAACCAAAAGTGTATTTTCATTTGATCCGTGCTGAATGCTCATTTTTCTTAAAATTCACTGAAAACTAGAACTGTAAGTCAAAAGCTAACGAATACCTCCACCCCTCAATGTCTAGTTTGTTTACCTTGACCTTAGTTATGGTATCACTAGGACTCACAGGACAATGTGTTGCCTATTTAAACTCATTAAATGGCCATAAATTCAGACACAATCGTGTGACTCTCATCAAAATCACAGCGGCAGCGGTTCGCACCATGGCCATAAACATAGGAAAAGTTTCAAAAAGATTCATTTAAAAATGATAAAGGAGTAGGCTGGACGAAGCTTATTTTGCACTTTATATAATGGGGACATAATTCTAGACATTATCATGTGACTCCAACAAAATCACAGAGGCAACGGTTCACACCATGGCCATAAATTCCTAAAAGTTTGAATAAGATTCATTGCATAATGACAAAGGAGTAGACCGGTCAAAGGTAATTGTGCGTATTTTAACAAATTAATGGGTCATAACTTAATACATGATCATGTGACACCCATCAAATCAACAGAGGCAAATTCTTACATCAAGGTAATTAATAATTAAACGTTTAGAACATATTGTTCAATAATTACAAAGATTAATTCCGGACAAAGCTAACTGTGCTTATTTTGATTCATTAAGGGGCCATATCTCCATTCAGAACCATGTGTCCCGCACCAAACTAAGGCAAAGGTTTACATCATGGTCATAACTATCTAAAAAATTGAAAAAAGATAATGACACTGATGAAACACGGACACAAATGTGTCTACGGTACTTGTGAGTAGAGCGGGGTACCACGAGACAAATAAAACCACGGTATACCAACAACGTGTACTGTCACTATCATGACTATGTCTGATTAACATGGGATGAATTATGATATTTCCTGAATATCTGTTAGATAGCAAAGTCTGCTTGCTTGACAATATCTCATGGCGAAGTACTGAACAACGTGTTTGCTTATCAATCCATATTCACATTACCTTATTGACTAAAAGTATATAAGAAGGTACTGCATGACATGACTTAATACGGTTAGTTTCATGGGTGTTGTATGTGTAACTTCACTGGAGACTTATTAGTTGGGCAAGTTTTGGTCCTGTGTCACCGCTGGACCGGCGGTAAATACAACTGTCAAACATTAACTGTTAAGACGATCTATGCTTCACAGTGTGAGATTTTCTTTAGATTTATGATCGCTTATTCATCGGCATATTTAGTAATTTGTTGATTTTTCAACATTAAGATTTAAATAATTTACTTTTTTCAGTCCGGTCATCCCTCTAGTCTACCTCGGAATTCGGAAAATATGACTTGCTTTGGCAAAATTTGTTAATGCGCGACAGCCATCATATTCGTAAAGTTAAAGACAGTCTGTAGCAGTCAGGCGTGACTTAACTGCTTTCGCCGGCACCTTATGAAAAGCATGCATTTAACAGTATTACGAACATCTAAATAAAGGCCCGTCCATCGGGTTAGTATTTTAAATGGGGAATTTTTTTTCAAAAATGGTTATTTGTCTGTTTGTGTAAAAAGTTAAGAACATGCGATAAATGATATCTCAGAGTCAATTTGCAGTGTTGCTAAACCTTTGTTTAACTAAAAGGTTAAACAAAGACGGTTGATAGTTGATAATAAATGGTTTGATGAGGATTGCTTTACGACTAAGCGTTCGTATATAAAAACAATGTTTTCGTTTAAAGGCGTTTGCGTCAGTTACAAATCTCGGGTCTCGCGAGAGTTACATAACACCGTTGTACGAGCATTTCACACATGTTAACATTTGTTTTATTTATTTTTATAAATATTTGTTACATTTACTTGATTAAATAAATGCAAGGTGAAAAATGCATATGCATGTTTCACACTTACTTTAATTAATCAAGTAACACGTTGTTCTATATGGTTCTAAACCGTAGAAAAATGTGAATTCGGTCACTCGAAAAAAAAAACAATAAAATTTGAAAAATATCGGTGACCCCTATTTTGTTTTTCATATCTTAACAAGTGTTTGCATGTTCTTTTAAACAACAAAGTTTAAACAGAATTTATTTTTTAGAAAAATATCGCCTTACTGCCGCAAACGCCTTTAATCAGAATAAAAGTTCAGACAACAGACTTCACTTATGTCAGCGATTGGCGTTTTATAAACGATCGAGTAACACAAAATATTTCAATCAATCAATATAGTTATAGAGATAAAAAAAGAGTGTTTTGGCAATATTAAAAGAATCTAGAACAATTTCTTTTAACAGAGATGGTGATTTCAAATTATAATATATATATAAGTATATCGTACTTTTGTAGAGACAAACATCCCTATAACTGCACAGGAGGTAGAATACGCAATTAAAAGGCTAAAATGTAATAAAGCCCAGTGCGAATAGTAGCCATTTTATTAATGAATTTTATATTAAAATCTCGGATATTCTTAAAAGACACATAGTAGATACGTTTAACAAAACTTTTGGAACCGGATATTTTCTCACATATGATCAAAAGGATATATTGTACCTGTATTAAAGAAAAAATGATCTGAATGACCCGAACAATTATCGAGGTATAACGCTGTCTGGCGATTTAGATTTTTTAACTTCGCTAGGTGAACAATGGCTTGTCAGATTGCATTCCAAAAAGGTAGAAGTAAAGTAGATGCCATCTTTGTTTTAACTACGTTGATTTAAAATCCATTTGATAAAACTCCTCGACTGCCTTGTTCATTTGTAAATTTCAATAATGATTAGATTCAGTATATGCAAATGTATTATTTATTTTAGGTCAAGACTGACAAATATTTTGGATGTTTAGACCCAAGTATACTTTCATTTATTCTTGTGTGAAATACTGTTATTCATTTTAACACTACAAAGACAAGTTCCAGAAAGAGTCCGTACTGCTAACCCTTTTCCGTCTGGTTTCAAACGAAGTTTTACCTGTAGCAGGAAGATGACAGTTTGGATATCGGTCCAGACATGTTAGATACGTTATTTACTCGAACATGCCGTAAATGTGGCCAGGCAAACCATGACAGTGTGGTATGCAGGCATCGTAAGCCTTAAACGTGTTGGTCTTGCGGAGACGTTAGCAAAAAACAGTGCAGTTGTTGATCGCTTGAATAGTGACAGACCGATGATGCCATACCTGATTCCCCGATTCTTATTCAAGCTGTCTTTCTACATGTTGTTCATGCACGGAGTTAAGTGTAGTGAATAATGTACATTTAACTTATGAAACCGAATACTCTTTAAAATACTTAAACTTAAAAGAAATGAAAATGGTTCATTTATGGGACATTTAAATATACAAGTCTTAATTTCCAAATTCAATGAATCGCAAATACGCATGTCTTTAAACGAAATTAATGATCTTTGATTAAGTGAAACCAAACTAAGTTACACACATCAACCTACAGTTTTCTCTTAACAGTTTTCACCTTCCTTTACGAAGAGATCATGAGGACAAAGAGGTGGAGAGATACTTTTTTGTTAGAAAAAGATTAAATTGTATTCTAAGAGAAGACATATAAACTGCTGACTAGAAATTAAAAAGCCACATTCGAAATCTTTTTTATCATGCATGGTTTACGGTATATGCTCTTTCTTCATGGAAATATTCATTTGAAATAATTATAGAGAAAGTTTAGTCGAAAAACAAAGACATTTCGATAATGGATGCTATTAACAAAGACCTGAATAGCGATCGTGTAAAACATGAATGGACAAATTATATTTATTATGTAACAATTTAAAAGATAGTCCAATAAGACCATTATTTACCTCTAGATACTCTAATAGATCATATATATTCAGATTATCGACAAAGCACCGCCTGGACATTAGTTCTAAAGCTTAGCTTAAGCGATCAATGTTGTTTATTTTGTTCAAGAAAACATGACTGCACAAATATTAGAATGAACAATCATCATTTACAATATAGGTCATTTAAAGCCCTAGTTTACTCCTTCTACATTTGACTCCCACCCATATTTGACATCATGCTGTGCGCGCGCTTGGTTAGTGGAAATAGCACTGCCCGGTGACACCTTGGTATTTCACAGTCAGCATTATCCTAGATTGAACAATCCCTACTGCTATAACCTATCAAATTCAATGGATATATAGGTACTGCCTCTCTGATCAGTACAATAAACAAATGATTGTATATTAAGGTGAAATTGCACTGGCGATTAATGTAGCCCACCAGATCTCTCATGATAAGCTCCCCAGGGGGCACATTCTTTAAACTAGGCCTTTAAGCATTTTAATGAGTAAAAATGCATTGTCGACGTAAATGAAATGGATTGGAATAATTGCATGCTAAGGTCAGACGTAGATGAAACACTGAATTATTTCATGGAGAGATCTATTTTAGATATACATGTTCTTCTTAGAAAACACAGAATGAAAAAGGTCCATCAACCTGAATGGTTAAATGGGGAAATATATTGATGCAATGAAAGACAGGGATACGTTCAAGCTCAGAAATGACACCGATAATTTTAGAGTATTTAAAATTGAAAGTATAAGCATACACGCGGCTAAAAGATAAGCATATGAAAGGAGAATTGCTGAAAGACAAAATGACATATCCGCTGTTTGAAATTATTTAAGGAATTTAGAAAACCAAATAAAAACAGTACATGAAATTTCAAATAGCGTCAGCGGCACTAAAACGTATTCTGATGACACGACACTTTGTCATGTTCAGCCAACAAAGACACGTTATAATCTAACTAAATCATAGTTTGAATGTATTCGAAAAATGGAGTCTAACAATGGAATGGTTCTTTATCCCGACAAAAGTAGAAAATAGACCCTGTAGATTATGTCAAACAGAACTTACCAGACCCCTCTTACAACCTTACATAAAATGTGGGAAAGCCAAACGAATTACTGCTTAAAATGTAGATGGTGTTTTTTTTCCAGAGAGTTCTGAACAGGTTTGTATTTAATCGCAACCGGTCCGGAGGGATTCAGAGCAAATCCGGTGAAATCTTTAATTTAATAATTTTGGTGCTGTTTATCAAATGCGTTTTAATTAAAAATGACACAGCACAGAATGAATGTTATTAAAAAGAATGATTATGTTGATGGGTTAGAGCTAGTCATTACAAACGAAATGAAACATAAAATAGACAGACAGTTTAGTTCCTAATAAATCAGCACATTACAATGGTGTGCCTGATCAGGAACTGCTCTAGCAATATGCAATGACGATTTGGTCGCGGATGGTTACTTACAATTGCTGATGACTCAACAATAAAGCAATTAGTTATGATACCTCCTGAAGACGAAACAAAATCACATGGTTCAGAATTTACATTAAAAGATGAAAATGCATGCATTCTTCTTTCAGATAAAAATATTGGCGTAGAGACAAGTAGACTTGATGCCCGACAAACAACTGTATATCGATCTACGTGTAAGTGGAACAAAGACAAAATAATTTCTAACTTAATTGTGATAGAGACATTCGGCCAAACCTATATATAAAAGAGAACATATACACCCGGCAATAGAATAGTTATTTAACCTTTTATTTAGTTTAAATGACTCAAATCGACATAACAAAAATGATGTCACAGATCAGACGACGCCTTAGAATGCGGCGTCTGATCAGGAACTTCGTTTTTGCAACACAATTTATTCAGAATATTAGTGTTTCGGTAAAGTCAATGCTTTTTCAATTAGTTCTGCTATTTATTTTGTTGAAATATTGTATCCAACATCAGCTACAAGCGACATATTTTGACGCTTTGGGGTTAAATTAAGATTGTTTTCGCCTTCGGGTTTCATGCAAGGACTACATTATCTATCGACGGTCATGGCTTAATGTTTATACATGCAGGTATGTTTGTAATATATACAAATGTAGCATTTTTATTGACTATTCTAACGGTTACATATCAAAAATATGATTTTTACAAACAACATTAATCGTTATTATAGCAACTGGTTTGGTTTTGAATTATATATCTCAATAAATTCAGTCACTATATAGTATGTCTCTATATTCACTGTAATACTATGTGCATTTTATTTCTAAAAGCAAACGTGCATATATAGAAACGTTCATATTATCTTATTCATCTGAAATATTTATTCATATTCTTGCCATTACAGCAAATCTAGAACTCAGACATCTGACAGACACGATTCCTACAATTTACGTCATTACCCCAACTGGGTCTCGTCTAGAGCAAAAGGCGGACCTGACACGATTGTCCTACACGTTAAGTCACGTACCAAACCTTCACTGGATACTAGTAGAAGATAACGCGAATAAATCTAGGTTAATAGCCAACCTTCTTGTACGATCTCAGCTGTCTTACACCCACCTGACTGTTACAACCCCGCCAGATCTTCAGGTACAACGAGGACAACGTCGACGTCCTCCCCGAGGAATTGAACAACGCAATGGTGCCTTACAATGGATCCGGAAACACGCCAAACTTCCGGGAGTTGTATACTTTGCGGACGACGACAACACCTACGACTTACGGATCTTTGAAGAGGTACATACTTAGACTGTTCGAAAATCTAGATCAATGGAGTTAAAAACAGTCTGTTTAATTACACCACAATAACGGTGTATTGAATGTTTTCTTCTATAACACTGTATACTAAGACTTCGTTCACCATATATACTTTATTAGATTTATCAACTTATTTATTTATTTATTTATTTATTTATTTATTTATTTATGTTTTAGATAAACAGGATGGAAATGATAATATTTAGGCAAAAGGAAACAACAGTTTTTTATAAAAATGTAGAAAAAATGGAACGATTGTTCGATTACCTTATTGTCGTTAATATTCGTCTTTAACAGTGGCTTAAAAAAGATCAATCATTTTTGCAACAAATATATCCATTTGGAATATCGTGTTGTTTCAACTGTTCCTTTAAAATATATTTGCATACAAAATTAATGTTTCTAAGTTTCTGTGTCATATTTATGTTAGATCTCAATATTCCCATAATTGTTTATGAACATGCCTATATTTAAGTGTGCACTATTGGTTGTCTTTTTTGAAAGTCCGATACTCATCTTTTGAATTGTCGTGTTGCTGTCTCATTGTCTGACTGTAAAATCAAGAACAGGTTCGAGAGAGTCATTGTTGAGTCTCACGTCAGACAATGGGTTATGGGTCGATGAATTTCAACTCTTATATAACCCTGACTAGCATATACTATAGTTATAATCAGCACTCATTGGATTAATTAACCATATGTTTCGAGATAGAGCCGGTAATTGGAAAACGACAAGTAATGCCGGACAAAAGTACGCTATCTAAAATCATAAGTACATTTGTTATTCTTCTGAGCTCATCTGAGCAAAACAAAACAACAGGACATGAGTGGGCAATATATAATATATCTTTTTTTCAGAGATCTACACAATAACAAAATTGAGGTGATTAAAAAGAACGCATTTGCTGGTGTGCGGACCGGATCATTGTGAGTATAAACAACTTGCTCGTACAAATATTTTAGCTATTTTTGCGCCAAATTTAAAACTGTCGGCTTCAACTAGATCTAGATCTCCAAACGCAGTCTTTTGGATTAGATAATCCTTTGATGTTCCCATTTCAAAGTTTTTTCTTAGAATTGAATCACATGAGGAACTCTGGTTTCCATTCAATAGAAAACGGTTAAAAAATCTTCTATTCCAATGGTTCGGTTTTAAATTATATCACAAACATAGTCATTGGGTGACGCTCTACCAATGTTACCTTAGTCGTTAAAATATGGCAAAATCAAGGTATTTTGCCTTAAACCTGTACTCCATGTGCAATTTTAGATTCATCCACAACGAAAGAATCTGATAACAAGAAATCATATTTATTGGAAAGTAAAATAACAAATTTGAATCTGTTTGAAAAAATTGTCGGAATTGTTCACTTTCCACAATGGTTTCAAAGGTCATCAGCTACACAGGGGCTCGTTTTATCAACGGTCGTACGACATAAGTAGTCGTAAGTAAAAACTTTAGAATTCTTTTACTTTCGGTTTATTCAATCAAATCCTGTCACGTGACATCTCTTTGGAATTGTCTTGAAAAGACAAT
>JAULCE010153201.1:0-11924 GCA_032359355.1 Macoma nasuta | reverse complement strand
GTCATGACGTCATATAATACAACTACACACGGTACTCGCGTTTTCCGATATTTTCAACACGAGGTACTAGTATGATACGGAAAAGCTTTCCGACGAGTTGTATTCGGCTGATTGATAACGCCGATATGTTAGCCAGAAAACGGGTAGGAATATAATACAAACATATATAAACATATTGCAATCCTTACCTTAACACTATGCCATGTTCTAAAAACAAGACAAATGCATGTTTTGAAATAAAACCGACTATAGGCTTGTTCCACATTAATTGTTAAATAACTCTGCGTGACGCTCAAACAACGACGTAATAATAATGTATGGACAATGTTTAAGACAAGCAGATACAGTTTGTGCAGACGACATTTTATCAAGGGGTTTAGGGATAAAAAGCAAAGAATCCATCAAATATTTATGAAAACGTTTGTTACAGGTTAGCCCCTTACCACATTTGTATGTGAATCACCGTTTCCTTTGAACATATTTCAGTTATTTTCTTATAAAATCATGTATGGATAAATGTATTTTCATACATGCTTCACATTACCTGTTAGGCAAGTAACACTTAGGCCCAAAAGATTCAACAGGAAAACAGTTAATATCCCAATAAGACAGCTCTAGTAGGAGTTGCCAAGGAGGGTATACGTTGTTTGCTACAAACGTAAGGATGCGTATATATGGGATAAAGGCTAAACTACACATCTACTTGTTCATGGATAATGTTACATCTTTATTTCCAAAAAACATTTCCGATTTAATATTAACTGTACTGATCGCGAACATTTCAAATATTTAACACAGCTTGGATCCCGTTCAGACACCGAGAAATTCGGAGTTCGATCTGGACCCAAGTTATAAAACATTTAAACAAAGGTTTTACCAACTATGAAGCGCACCTAATATCGGTTTTAAATATCTAACAGTCGACGATACCATAAGTCGACACATTCGTATAGCAGCATGGTGTGGCTTGGTTTGGTCTCATCTGGTACGGTGACGATGAAATCAGACCTGAAGAGCGATTAAATGTCATTATATATACGGAAGGTCTTCTATTTTATTATCGCGTGAACACAGTCGTTTAATAGTCTCTTGCTATTTTATTGCGTTCCCTCCGCCTACTGTATTGCATTATCACGCCTTATATTTCAGCAAATGGGTGTAATTCAATATATCCATAAGACAACTCTTGAATATATAAAGGTTGCAAGCTTGTAATTATATCTTTATATGTGTAGATTTACAGTAAGTTACTTTTTACACACTGTGTGCGAATCAGTCATATCACTGAACAATTATTTGGATCCTAGTAATTTGCCATCTAATCCTTATCCTGCCGCCAAATAAAAAGTTCGCTGAAATCTCGTCTGCTTTATCTCTTAACCTTGTTCGATTCGTTTGAAATTTGATGAAACCGTTGCCTGGGTGTCGAACAGCTTGTTTCCGGATCAGACAGAGGGATACTCGACGTCTAATCTTGGTCCAAGCTTGTTGACGATATTACTATGGTCGTAATAAAGGCTGATCAGACACCAAACTTTCGGCACGCATTACATATTTTGCTATGATATATTTTGGTTTAAAAAAAGCCTGCATGTGCCAATTATTTGCAGACGACGATAAACCTTGCTTGCCGAATATTAACGCAAAAATGTTAATTCCCGGAAAACCGTTATTTGATATATAATGACACATTGACAGACGTAAGAGAGATACTAGAAAATTTGCATTATTTTCAAAGGAATTACTGCTTTATTAATTTATACCTTTAACCAAGCTGTTGTACGTGTCGGCTGCTGAAAATGTCGTCTCGTTGAACTTTTTGGTTAGGGCCGAAATAGTATTGGTTATACTCGACTTCCAATTCAAATAGATTTGCACTACACTTCTATCATAAACGTTATCAAAGACCAGCCACATAATATGCAATTGATACATTTTAAAAGACTGGCGCATATTGCACTAGCCTTTTAGTTATTTGTTGATGTATTGCCTCCTTCAAAAACAGAGCTAGAAAATTCAAAGCGAGCTTTTGGAAATCTAAACTAACAAAACGTATCAAACTTTTAATACGTATAATAAAAATCCAAAACAAGTGTTTGGTTCAGTTTGTAATGTTGATTCAATCATAAATTCGACTTGACCGAGGTCGGGATATACTGATAATTCGCTTGAGTACAACAGGTGCTAAGCGTAGATAACAAATAATAACACATCAACATGATTCGTCTCTTTTACTTTTTTCCAAATAACACCTTTTGACATCTCCGTATAAATGATTATTGAAAACATAACACCGAATTAATTTCCTACTGTATTTTAAACACAACTTAAATGCTATCTTTTAATTAACTTATTTCTCGCTAATCATAACACGATTTTCAGATTAAATAAAAAACTGTTACTAGCTTGACCAAGTTTTGCATTGGCATGAAGAATATGAAGAAAAGAAATTGCAAATCAATCTACGTAAAAAAGTATATAACCCGGTCTTCAACCAACATCAGCAGCTTGGAATCCGCCGTCATTGAGTGTTTCGGCAGTCTATAAACTGTTCTTCAAGCTTAGAATCCGCCGTCATTGAGTGTTTCAGCAGTCTATAAACTATTCTTCAAGCTTGGAATCCGCCGTCATTGAGTGTTTCGGCAGTCTATACACTGTTCATCAAGCTTGGAATCCGCCGTCATTGAGTGTTTCGGCAGTCTATAAACTGTTCTTCCAGCTTGGAATATGCCGTCATTGATTGAGTGTTTCGGCAGTCTATAAACTGTTCTTCAACCAACATCATCAGCTTAGAATATGCCGTCATTGATTGAGTGTTTCGGCAATCTATAAACTGTTCTTCATTTTTGGAATCCGCCGTCATTGAGTGTTTCGGCAGTTTATAAACTGTTCCTCAAGCCTGGAATCCGCCGTCATTGATTGAGTGTTTCAGCAGTCTATAAAACTGTTCTTCAACATACATCATCAGCTTGGAATCCGCCGTCGTTGAGAGTTTCGGTCTTTACATCCAAGTACACTCTCGTAGCGGCGGCCCACAGTGGTTATCAATCAATGGATATCCAGGAAAGAGAAAATGACTATTTTTGAATTATATTGAAAACATTGTAGTAAGTGGGGCATTATTTTTGCATATAACGAGCAAATGATTTTTTTCACCAAATGTTTAGTAGTCATCTTCTTCAATGGTGTGATGAGGCGCTTCTGGAGAAAATCTCTAGAAAATGTAACATTTGTTCATTGCGAGCAAATGACCCATTTACTACGTTTTCAATAGCTGTCCGATATAGAGTTGCTAACAGATGGGTATGTAGAGAAAAACTTAAACATTTATGTTTATGGAAAAAAGGCGACGCAAACAATTTTCTACGAAGTGGATGACCACAGAACGTAAAAGAGAGAAAATGTACATTTGAATAAAATGAAAAATAATTATGGCCGTTCAAGACAGGCTTGACTGTAATATGGTATTGATACCATTGAAGCATATTTAGCTTGAAGGATACATTTGAACAAACTACAATACACAACTAAGGACACTCCCTATAACTGCGAATTCAGTAAAACCACATGGAACACATCGTTTCCAATAATTTGCATGGACTTAAGTCAAACCAAATACAAACGAAATGACTTGCGCGAGTAAGTTTTATTGTAATCAGTGTGTCGATTACCATTTTATTTCCAAACAACAGGTGGGAACTTAAATTTTGTCTGAATGGATAAACTAGAATTATTGATTATAATAACTGTTAAGTGAGAAAAACAACGGGAATTGTTTTACAAGATATTCTGAAGACAACGATTGAACATTGTCAACATAACGGAAAATAAAGCAATAACGATACACCGCATCAATCTAATATTGGCGACAACCAATATTTATACTTTGTCATAAAACCAAGTTCATTACTCTCCGCAGACAAACAAACAAAAACTCTCGTAAAACATTAGCCCTTGTCCTGCCTATCGCGCACATAGTTAAAGTGTCAATCAACTTGCGTCTTGATTCTGGATCAGACACTGAGTATCTTTTCCAATGACACAAACTCTCGTAAAACATCAACCATTATCTTAGCTATCGCGACCTAAGTCAAAGTGTCAATCAACTTGGGTCTGGATCAGACACCGAGTAACTCGGCGTCTGATCTCGATCCCAGTTGATTGACACGTATTCAACAGTTTCACCAAATTACAAAAGTATTGGTCATGGTCAAAAATGCATGCATGCGACAATTTCATATGACAATTGTTCGGCGGTAAGATTGGGTTAGGAGAAGGCGCCTAGTTGACACAATCTAAAACGATAATGTCAAAATAACTGATTGGATTTCCGTCTTCCTCCCTGCAGAACGTGGCCTGTACGTTTGTTTACAGACAGTTTAATCATAAGAGATCCGGTTATAGATGAGGTACAGTTAAACCGTGTTATCTTGAAGTTAGATGTACTTTTTTGCCTCGAATTACGTTCGAATTAAATTTGAACTCCAAGTATTTTGAGCAAGTAAAAGTAGTTCCCAAATTCAACAAGAATCCATTAAGAAAGCAAATTATATGTTTCGTGTAAGTATTGGGATCAAATAAAGCTTAACGTCGACATAGGACGAGATTGAGATAACTAGGTTCCAATTTGTTTTTGACAGGAGCATCGGGTTAAGTTGATACACAGTCAGACGGGGAAATGTTACGGAAACAAATTCATCGTTCAAGCTCCATGAGAAATGAACATTTATTCTAAATTACACGTTTCTTCAACAGTAACCTCATCTATGATATCTGCATGTCTGTTTCGATTATTTTCAAATTGAGTGCTTTTCCTTAACCCAGATGATACGTATATCGATGATCTTTGTTGTACGAGACTTGTTATTAAACATGCATTGCCTAAGTTTGTGCCTGATCCTGATCGTTGTGGATATAACTGTACTTGTTCTACTATGTGCAACATTAACATAGACTGAGATCTGAATGATCACTATTGCTTATAATTATAGTCATGGTGTATCATTCAATACTATATCATTTCCGTGATAGCGTTTTCAATGTCTTGGCCGGAAAATTTGGCAAACCTATTATTATAAACTAACATGTCGTCATATTGGTGTAGTAAACATACATGAAAACTTATTTATTTCCAAACCTACAACTCTTATCTCATGTTTCTTGTTCATGATAGACGATTTATTTACTTTAACCGTATAATATGCAATGGATACGTTTTTTGACGCTTCTGTAGCAAATGATTATTAAAAGCTTTATGGAAAATTCATCATTAACTCATAACGACCAAATGCTCCATTTTACACAATGTTTTCATAGCCATTCGAACTTGGTGTTTTCTTGTTCATAAACAATAGTCCTTTTTATCTTTTACTTTCATTTGAATAGGTCTAATACATAGCATTTTGAGTAAAGGTTTTATGAGAAGAAATAGCGCTATTTCAGCTGTTCATGCTGATTAATAATTCTAGCTTGCATGAAGCCGATCCAAGATACACGCCGGTTCATAACTCTCAGAAACTCGATGGTGAGCTTTATTAAGCGTATCATGTATTTTTTTCGGTTATTGGACTGGTTTATACGCAAAATCATCATAGCCTAAACATTACAGTAGAACACATGACTATAACCACAAACAGTTGCAAATCGATGTAGACGATAATAATTCACTATGATAATTCATATTTGGTACAAACTTATCGCCAGAAGGTCAACAATTCATTGCCCTACATGCAGTCACGAGTGTTGGATTTGTTGTTTTTCTTTTTCCCGATTTATATCACGTGATATTCAAGTCATGTGATAAAAATAATAGAGATCACTTTCATTAGCTCAAATCCTTTCTTTCTTGTCTTTGAATGGGAGAAAACAAAATCCACAGCTGACAATTTGCTTGACTTGTTTAGGTAATTTCGAAAATAAAATGAGTTATCCCCCTTAAAAACGGTCTGAAGATAAGAAATCATATACAGCCAAACGTAACATTAAAATACCATTATGTACATTATATCAATGTTAAAATCTCATGTCGGCCTATTTAGGTA
The DNA here is from genome assembly GCA_032359355.1 of Macoma nasuta. Classification (NCBI taxonomy): domain Eukaryota; kingdom Metazoa; phylum Mollusca; class Bivalvia; order Cardiida; family Tellinidae; genus Macoma; species Macoma nasuta. Next base: position 5,883 of record JAULCE010153201.1, on the reverse strand, counting down.
ATTTCGACATGGCACGTGTAAATGAAAACTATTGTCCTTACTATATACTAAAAGCTTTGCACAATATAGTTGATTGTGTACAATAATTAAAAGCCACGCTTTGTACTGTTCAGTACTTCAGTAGAGCATGGCCGTTGCAAACATTATTGAAAATGGAGTATTTGCTCATAATAAGCACATTTTTGTTTTCCTTAAATGTGTGCATAACCATCATAATTTTCATGTTTGTTTCCGCTATATATTAATACTCTCATTGAGGATGAATCTCAACATATCATTAGGTAATGGGCTAACTACTTGAACTATTTATTGATGTCCTTGTAGTATTCTTTCCAATGGTAATATTTAAAGCTGCCATGGTCTTTAACCTTTTCGGTGTCATCATTTTAATTTTCGCCTGCAATATACTAGATATCAAATAATACAAATAATTAGGAGCTATACTGCATGAATTAACACTTGAAAAACATATGTTCCTATCTTTGGCATCAATGCTATGGATACCACTGTTGTCCCTGGTTAGACTCCGCTTTAAGAGAAAGGCGAATACTTTTAGATGTTGTGTGTACTGGCTAAACACTGTTTAGAGCGTTTATAACATAAACATGGCCTTCGGCATGTACTTAACGTGCATACTCTAATAGGACACCAGAATATGTGTGAAACAGGTGCAAAACCTGCATTGCCACTATTTTTGTAGCTTTAGAGTTGTCAGAATTCAGGCCATTGTGGGTAAGCGAATTCTCTCTGGCACTAGCCAAGCAGGTGGATTACGGATTTTAGTACTATAAGATTATCCTTTGGTTAGAATTGCTTTGCACACATGTTATACAGCATCAACCCCTTTACTGCCGTGAGCAATTATACGCATGCGCATATTGTGTCTGTTTCATTTTCAAACTTTACAGATTAGGTAATTCTTGGCCAAATATATTGGCCGAGTGTCAAACAGCTTCGATCTGGATGAGACGCAAAGTTACTCAGCGTATCATCCGGATATAAGCTGTTTGCATATGGCACAATGGTTCGGGTGAAGTAGTGCAGTGGTTAAGGACGGGGCAGTTAAATTAAGATCAAAACGTTAGTGAGTATACCACTTTCATAATAAGATACTGTATAAACAATTTTGCTAGTCATGTCTGTACTCCAAGAACAAAACAATTGACCGCGTTCTTACAGAATAATTACCTTTCGTTTATGAACATTCAAATTGTTAATGCCTGCCTAGTCGAGAACTGTCTCAACCGATTATATATTATAAACGTATCCTTTATTGGATGTGTGATGGCACTGATTGCATTTTGAATGTCTAGACTTGTCTTTGTTACTTCATAAATTGCCAAGATATATAAGTCCCCACCGAACAGAAGTACCATGGACTCGTTTTCGCTAACGCCTATCATTTCACCATTTTATTTTTAGGCTATATTTATACTTATCCGCACAGAAATCATCTGAAGAAAAATATGAAAATCAAGGCAGAAACAAATGATGGCTTTAATTATGCCTCCACAGATGCGTTTTTTAACGGATATGTAACTGGTGGCTATTGGAAACATTGTAGAAAATAAAACATTTTCTCGTGACGAGTGGCTATATTTCCTACAATGATTTCAGTACAATACAAAATGGCATTTTTCTTTAGCTGAGATTTTCTTTTCTTACGTCAGATTATTTCCTGGTGTATTAGATTGTCTAAGACAGGAAGGGTTGAATTGTATTGAAATCCTTGTAAAAGTAGAGCATAGGTTCAAAGATAAGGTTTTATCTCCTACATTGATTTTTGTAGTCATAAATACAGATGTGCTTACAGGTGATAATTTAAAGGAGGGGGTTACATTGTAACGAGTTATATTATTTTACTTTGACTATTGATTTAAGCATGTCATATGCAAATGCTCAGCTTTATGTGTGCTACGGAAGAAACTATGATGATATTTGCAAACAGCTTGCATCCCAATGAGACGCCGTGTGACACGGCGTCTCATTGTGACCCATGCTGCTTGAAAGTTTAGAAAAAATGGTTATAGAGAATATTTTTAAAATTCCGGAAAAATCCGGAGATCTCCGGAAAAATACGGAGAAGTATTCGGGCTGGTTTCTCCCATCTACCCTCTTCAACAAATAATCTATAACATGTGTACAGATTTTCTATACCTAGCACGTACGTGCTTCAAGAATCTTAATAGGATACGGACAAGTTTAAGATAATTCCAATTACTTACATATCGAAGAAAGTGCGAAACTAGTTGAAAAAACGAAATTGCCTAACACTTTCACAGAAATGAAAAGGCGCGAAAAATTTCAAGTACACTTAGGATTCGATTTTCCTTCGAGAGCTTTACTCGGTTTTCAGCACGTTTCTGTGTTTATGAAATAGACGTTTGGAACTTTAAATTGTTTACCTCATAGAGCCGCCTATCCTCGCCCGTGTGTGACTTGTATTGGTCACGATAAGCCTGCACATTTATGACGTCTGATCAGGATCAACACTGTTCACTACTTGGTCAGAAAAAAACTTCTAAGCCGAAAATGATCTAAGATCTTAATCAGTCTTCAAAGACTTGCAGACTGTTCTTGACTCTGCTGTGTCAATATTACGCCATTAGTTAGTCACATGACTGCTATTACGGTGGCTGTTTTCGACGGTAATTTTATTTTCCCATACGTCAAGAATAAATACATATTCGCTACATGGTGATGTTGAAATTATAAAATAAGAACAGCATAGTTTGAAACTAGATCTATGTGTATTTTGTTGTTGAAAATATTTTCTTGCAATGTTGCATTGTATACAATCTATATATTTGAGGTTTGTGATTAAGTTTTAATCGATGCGCGGTGTTGCCTATTTCTCTTTTACACACATGAATTGCTTTTTGCTGTATAAACCCGTTTCGCATAGGTTGTCTCTACTACTACAAAATGTGGTCGTTAATTATTGTTCCGACTTCAGCCATATTCCATTTGTTTCACATTTTGCCAAATGGGTCACTGACCCTCTGGTTCTAACGAAGACAAAGTTGTAAACTGGTAGCAAATAATTCCAAGAGGCGTTAAATTAAATTAAAGGCGATTGCGGCAGTTACAAAATCTCGGCTCTCTTGAGAGTTACGTTACACCGGTGTACGAGTGATTCATACATGTTAACATTGTTTTCAATATTTTGTACACATATTTGTTACTTGTTACTCATAAAACGATTAATTAAAAGCAATGTGAAAAATGCATATGCATTTTTCACATTGCATGCAATTATTCGTTTTATGAGTGTAATGGTAAATGGCCCTACATGGTAATAAACCGTGGACAAATGTGAATTTGATCACATAGAAAAGAGTCAATAAAATCTTAAAAATATAGGTGACCCCTATTGTTTATTTCATATTTCAACAAGTATTTGCATGGTCTTTCAAACTACAAAGTTTAAACCAAATCTATTATTTAGGGAAACAATCACCCTTTCTGCCGAAAACGCACTTAAGTAAGAATTAATCCTCATAATACTTACCGCGAATATTCAAACAGGTTCGTCCCAAGTCAGACGCCGAGTACGGTTTCACAGTATTGCCTCCATACTTTTGTATCGTACTGTGTTTTATCTGAATTACTGTGTCGAAAGTTCGAATTAGGTTAGTATAAACGTCAAATCAACGAAATCTCATTTTAAAATAGAACAGTTTTTATTTCTATTTATTAACTTCAAAGAATACTGACGTCCTCGGCAAAACAGTTTCTCTTTGATTACGGACTTAAAATTCTTCATTTAGCCTCCAATTTAAAACGAAGCTTTTTCTTCCGTAGACTTTATGTTCTAAATAATTAATCCCTTTTCCCGTTGTGATGATTTGAGCAATTAGACCTAGAGCTTCTGTAAATTCAAAGTTTCGTGTTTCTGTCATTCAAAGGTTCCTTAATTCCAAACACATAGACTTCTTTTGATGAAGAACAATAAGCAAATAATGAAGTCAATGCAACCTAGATTTGAATCCTCAACGCAGTTTCAAAGACGTACTGAAAGGTCCAAACAGCTTGGATCCGGATCAGACGTCGTGCAATTCAAAAATGTTTTGTAAAGAAAAACTCATATGGATGTTTTTTTATGTTGGAGCAGACGACAGTTTAAAGCAGACGATAATTTGGGGGCATTTTCAAAGTTACAAAATTGTGGATTTAAATGTATGAGAAAATGTCAGAGTCGGATCATATGGGTCACGTCACGCGAAAAAGGACACACGGACATAGCAAACAGTGTAGCCCCAGACCAGCCGCCACGTCATGGCGACTGGTCAGGGTCTGCACTGTTTGCAATCCTAGAGGACATCCAATTCTACATTTGAATGGATACAAATGGTAAATTTCGTGACTATATAATGAAATAATAGCGTTGAAGAAGAGCTGAGTCAGCGCTTTTGTGATATGTCCGAGTGCCCCTTTTCGCGTGACATGGCCCATATCCTCCAATAATTAATTAATATTCCAAGGGGATGGAGCCAAAATGTGAATATTCATGAAGTAAAGAGTTAATCGTTATAAGCAATACATTGATCAACAATAGGTCAACTATAAAATGGATATAATCCTTATCCCCTATTCATCATTGATTTGAGTTTTAGCAGACTAGAAATTTTGCAGAGGCCATGGTTAACCACTTTCACTGCCATAGTTGACATTGAAAAAAGTGAAGTCCTAGATCTGACGCTGCCTAAGAAGGTGGCGTCTGTTCAGGGACTTCACATTTTGGCAACAAAATTTATTTTGTAAAATATTAGGGTTTGGAAAAGCCTAAGTTATTTATTTTGTTAAAATTATTGATCCTTTACCATTTACAACTGACACTTTTTAAATTAGGCATTGAAAGGGTTAATAGTTTAGAGGAAGTCAAGTGGGGAAAAGCCTACAGCGGTATAATGTGTTTCAATAAAATATATATTCTTATGTTATTATGAGTTCAATAAATTCCCATCCAAATGTTCATCTGTCTGTCTGTTTGTCTGTCCCTTGTCCCATAGTTAACCTTTTACTCCATAGATACACTTGTGTGTTGCCTCTATAGTACATCACTGTTGAAACCATTGTGGGAAATGGAGCATTTTGGTCATAATGAGCAAATGCTCCATTTACACAATTGTTTCAAAGTCGGTCAAATTTGGTGTTTTGGGTTCTCCTTGATAATTTTCTTATTCATCATATACTTTTATTATGAACGAGTCTAAAAAACATGGAGTAAAGAGTTAAATTTCATGTTTTTAATACATGTGAACATAAAAGTTAAGTTGCATTGACCTATTTTTGTGCAATTTAAAGATCAAGTTTGTGAGTTAGAAACGCAGTTCAGTTATCTTGTGACTTTGGTACACAGGTTGTTTTTAAGTTCAAGTGACATAAGATTTGGGTTAGTAGCAATAATTGGGTTATCTTTATTTTCATATAGGAATGAAATTAGGTTGACTGATTTAATTGTAACCCTTTCAGTGTTGAATATTTATATGAGACTAAACTCAGTATGAATATGAATGTATAAGATTTATACCATCTAATAAAATGATACAAAATGTTTTCCTAGGAGAACTATAGAAAGTGACTAGACAGATTTGTTATGCAAATTGTAGACCCTGATCAGAGGGCTCCTTCTGGAGCTATCTGATCTGGGTCTACACTCTTTGCAAAGGATAAATATATTCCTTTTAACGCACTGAAAGGGTTGAGGTCTTGTAACATTGACATCGGCTCTTTGCATTCTAGGTTATCTCGTTTTGAAAATTGAAGTAGGCAATATCATAGAGAGTGTGTAAATCTTTATGACATTTAACCCTTAGCCCGCCACTAAAATTGTCGTCTGCTAAATTTGTCGTCTGCTTCATTTTTAAATGTTGTTGGATT
>JAULCE010153090.1:0-11926 GCA_032359355.1 Macoma nasuta | reverse complement strand
TGCATTTTTCACATTGCATTTAATTAATCAAGAAACAAGTAATAAATAATTTTTTTAAAAATGTTAATGTGTGAAATACTCGTAAACCGGTGTTACGTAACTCTCGCGAGACCCGAGATTTGTAACTGCCGCAAATGCCTTTAAATGAGATATCCAATGTTGAAATTTTGAGCATGATCTCGATTGTATGATTTTTTTTCAATGACACATTCTTATTAATCACTGTTAGTAACTATTTCATTATTAATTTCTGGACAAATCCCCTATCACTAATATACATGTATGTGCAATGAAATCGTCTTTCACAATAGTATATGATGTGCAAGCGTTTGTTTGATGTGTCATATTCAGGTGGTTACGTGTCGCTTTTGCTTCACACTTTATTCCAATCAAGCGCCTTTTGACGTCTCGGTAGCAGATGACATTTCAAAATATAAGTGTAGGAACATATACACGTAACGTGTTCTAAGATCAAGGACACACAGCTCCGAAATAACTCATTTGACCTAGATTTAAAATATCTACATTGCATAGTGATCATCCTTATCTCGTGGGAAATAAAAATGTCGTAACTCTGACTTCATCATTTTAGGAGGAAGAGAGCCTGCTTATTTATATGTCAGAGTCATATTTGTGTTGACTTTTCACGTTAAGAGATAGTATTAAATATGTAAACTATATTTGGAGGAGCAGTAGGAAGCAAACCGGGTACCAACTTAACCCTTTGGGTGCCAAATTAAAAAAAAAATGGCGGTTGTGACTAGTTTCAGGTAAAAATATTTTAGCGTAATAAATCACAGAGAGGATTAAATATTTGTTGTATATTCCGAAACTGTTAATAGAGGACTAAACTATGTTGCAAAATAGTGAATTCCCAAATCAGACGCCGCCTTATAAGGCGGTGTCTGATCTGGGAATGTACTGTTTTCAGCGGGCGTTTTGCATTTGGGCGACGGCGGCGGTGAAAGGGTTAATGCATTTATATATTAAAAATATAATTTATTATATATAATTAATATACTGGTGTTTGCAACATGTTTTAACAAAGTGTCTTATCTCACTTCCATTATTTAGATCAAGCCTTCATACATCTTAGTTTGTCAAAATTTCTTATTTAGGCCATGACACAATGTTTGACTTGCATTTGTTGAGATACGTCGCAGGCTATTACTTGTACTCGGTCCAATTACGCATGCTTTTTGCCATTGCGTAAACACACCGTGTGACAACAATTGACCATGTGGTGTACACGAACATCACATGGCAGCGATTTTCATATTTCTACATCAACAATAGCAATCATGATTCCAATGAATTCCAATATTGTTTCCCGGCCATGTCTTTTCCCCAAGGTCATCAATTATGTACATATACAAGTCACCAGAATCTTTAATAATCACTGTGTGGTTTCTTAGATCAAGACTTGGGAATGCTGATTACTTTTCAAGAACTACATTTCTTAGACACGCAAACTTTATCTCACTGTTCGTTTGACCATTCTGGCCAAACAAGCAAAAACAATCGATATGGTATATGATGCTTATTCCGCACGTCCTATAGATGAACATCTATAATTTGTCAGGACGATATCCAGTTAAAACACTCTAAACCGGACGCTTTTTTAAAAAATAAAAACACTGGTGCTTTGTAAAGGCAAGTGTCTGCTTAATGTAGACTGAAAGTAATACGGAAAGCTCCTATAGGAGCTTTCTGTATTACTTTCTGCCTACATTAAGCTGTAACCTCTCTTAAAAAACATCTTATAGTCATATTTTCGGTTCAGAGAGTGTCCGGTTTAGAGAAGTTTTACTATATGGCAGATTATTCTTTACCTGAAATGTGATCGTCTCCTTGGAGATCTTGTAGCCAACGACAACGGCGCACGTGATTACGGTTGCCGTGACAACGATCATGGACGTGGCCCCAACGATGATGCATTTAGAATAATGCCGCCTGCAGAAATCAAGCTGGGGCGTGCTGTCTGTTCTCATTGGCTCCTGTGAATTGTATGAAGAAGGACACTTATCTTAATTACTCTGAGTATTCGACAAATAGTGTAGACCAAAGCATGTACAAATCTGGTCAGGTTCTACACTATATGTCTCGGAGCAGAGTGTTCACTATTGTTATATCTGTTCCATCACTTAGGATATCATTTTAAGGAAACACGGCTTCTTAAGATATTTTTAGGATAATAACAGTGCGTCCTCTGAGTTGCCGAAAACATAGTGTAATAAAGGTTTACAATCTCTTAGAAATTACAAGTAGAAATCGTTTGTAGTTACAATGATGTACATGGTATGCAAGTTAACATTTTGCTTGCTACGGGTAATCCAGTGATTCTCTTTTTACTTTCTTTGCAAACAATTAGACATAACTGTATGATATTACATTATAAAATCAAACAGTTTCATGTAGTAATTAATTAGTTTGTAATTAGTACTGTTATCAACTCGATGGCTTGGTGCAAAATTATTGTAAATCCTTTACATTTGTGAAGGATATAATATAGTTTTGCACAAGCCATCGATATTATCTAATTGGGAACGTGTACAATGTACCGTACCATCCGTTTCGCGTTACTCCGAGATAGTGTTTAAATGGCCTTGACCCTTTCGCTGCCAAAATTTAAAACTGTCGATTGTCATTGTTTTTTTATAAAGTATATTTACAAAATAAGTAAATAAACCATAGCATCTTCAAAACCTTAATATTCGGATTAACTTGTGTTGCAAAAAAGTGAAGTCACTGAACAGACGCCGCCATCTAAGTCGGCGTCTAATCAGGGACTTCGCGTTTTTGCAATGTCAATTTGTGTCGCCTGTGGCGGTAAAAGGGTTAAAACCAGTGACAATCTGACGTTACCGTATGAGATTGTGTTCAAAATTATCGGGCAGAGATACAAATGGCGTAAACGCTGGTTTAACAGCTCTATCAGAAGCAATCTGTTCAGGTTCTGCATAATACGCCATGTGTTGCTGACAGAAAACTTAGGTAAATAACGTTTGGTTGGAGTGGGTAGGGACTTTTAGAGATGTCTTCAGCCGTAATCTGCTGTCAGAGCAAGGTCACAATTAATGGCAGCTTGTAAAGAGTACTGAAGTTGAAACTCGATATGTCGAAGTTTGGAGAACTGTTTTTATAATTGCGAATTACCCAAAGTTTCAATTTCATCGAACAACCAGATCGGAGGGCTCCTTTAGGAGTTATCTGATCGGGGTCTGTATTGGAGAATGTTTAAAATTTCACAACAATGTATATGATAATCCCCTATTTCAATGCGGGCTGATCCAAAGTGCTGTGTTGGAATTGTCCATTATTTTTATATAAGTTATACAATGTTAGATAGTACACACAGTTATTGGTAATCATTCACAAACTATAATTTTGACTAATTTTAGTAATGCTAATGTAGATCTAAACGAATGAATAAATATATTTGTGCAATTCTAGGTTATCAAACACAAACAACAAAAAAACGCGACAAAAATTTCGAACTGCCTTGTAAAATGTCGAGTTTCCCAGCGGGAAATCGGTAGAGGCCGAGTCAACCAGGTCGAGATTCCTAGAAACGAACTGTTCAATGGACGAAATAAGATAAAGAGTAATCCGAGCCTTCTCCGTTCCTTAACCAACCCTTATTACGAATTTTGATATTTCATGTTGCTGGTTAGCAGCAACATGAAATATAAAAAATCGTAATAAGGGCTGGTTTAGGGACAGAGAAGGCTCGGATTAGATAAAAAGTAGAGCTCTGTCGAGTTTCCTACGGACGAATAGGTTCTGGGCCGAGGCAACTACTTGGATACAATTCTGTAATTTGTTTGTGCCGAATGGGCCGAGTTTCCTAGCGATGAATTTGTATATGGGCGAGTCGGTCAAATACAGATCGCCTGCGCAAACAACAACATATTAAAGTAACTCGCTTTCAGGAGCGAAGTATGCGTAACACCTTATATTTGACTTGATAAATGATAGAATTATTAATTTAACATATATACTTACTTGGATTTTGGAAAGGTAGCGTTGAAATGGTGATCGCTTTTTTGTCGAGTTCATACGCGGAAAGTTCAGGTCACGGATAATATAAATTATATCATTATTATAATATATAATATGAAAGTGTTAAATTAATGAACATAGTATATCGATAGTCAAGAATATTTGATTTATTTATCGTGATCTCATTTGCGATTTAATTTCCATTACTGAACAAAACAAATCGCGTCCAACTTTGTGAACTACTATTTGTTTATTGACTCCCTCTCGCCATTTCCAGTCCAACTGGACAGAAGACAAAGCAAAGACACACAAAAAAACATGAAATACATGCAAAGACACACAAAACCATAACTAAGACACACAATAACTTCACAAAGACACTTCAAAATAGCTTTTGATATGTTGGAAACATTTTCGTGTATTTTTGCTAATGATTCTTTTAAGAAAAAAACCCACAGCCAGTTCAAGAGAACAGACACATACAAATACACGCACAGACACACGCAAGGACACGCAAAGACACACAGTAACCCAACAAAGGCACACAATAATATCCGAAGGACTTTTTAAATTAGTGTTTTGATATATTAGAAACACTTTTAGTGTATTTATATAATACAATACAATACATTTTATTTGGATAACACATCAAACAAGATGCTTATAGCTAAACATGAGCATATGAAGGTTAAAGAACAACATATATTAACATCCATATTTCCAGAGAAACGTGCCATACTTGTAATGGTACATGTATATATCTATAAAGTGTTGTTATTATTGTTGCGATCTCATTCTTGAAGCATAGTAAATAAAATTTGCCGAATGATAACAAAACGGTGTGAATTGTTAGAGAGTAAACTAGTACATTTATGTATACTAGGCCAAGAACAATAGTATTTGTTTTAAATATTTGATTCTTAAATCTTTAAATATATGCAAAGTTAATATTTAATAAAAAGTATAAAATCAGTTTAAGAGAACAAAGACACGCAAAGACACACTAAAACATAACTAACAGACAGTATGGAACCAAATCAGATGCTGACATGGTTGAGTAAGGCAAAACATGTTTTCTCACAAAATTTGTAGAAATTCAAATTTTGATACTGAACGTAGCTATAAAGGCAAGGTAGGGGTTACTGTACTTGAAGTCCAAAGAGTAGCATCCAGCCGCTCATAACATGAATTAACTCTGCATCTGATCCGTATCTGATCTGTATCCCAGCTATTTGACACTCAGACAAATAGCTAAAATTTCACAAAATTTTGAAGCAAATCGGGCTTAGGTCTGAACATTAGGCAGACAATAAACAGGGTGACAGTATAGGGGTATAAACTGAATCTGATCAGAATAAAATTGAAAGTGTAGTCATTGTTCACATAATGTTCATCATCAGAGAAATAAGAAGCTTTACCCTTTTCTCCATATGCTCTTGGTAGACTCATCCACAACGGAAGCATCTTATGATAAGAATTAAAGTTTAAGTTAAATGGAGAGTAGCCCCTCAAAGTCTGAATATTTTGAATAAATAGTATGTGATTAAACAGTTTGGTCGATGTTTTAACTAACTTGAAGTTGTTTCTTTGGTATAAAAGATATTCACATAAATACTCCAAAATGTTTTCAACATATCACAATGTATTTTGAAGTGACTTTGTGCTAATTGTTATGAGACTTTGGTATATTTTGTGTGTCTTTGCGTGACATGGTAACTCTCCAATTGACTTTATTTGCTTTTCTATTTAATTTATATCTGCATAAATACTCAAAAATGTTTCTTACATATCTAAAAACTATTTTGTAGTGTTTTTATGAAGCTATAAGGTGTCCAAGTTATGGACCGTTTTGCTCATGAGAAAATGGTTCATTTCCTGAAATGTTTTGATAAAAAAGAAATTTAATAATAGTTTTCCTTTTGCCCATAAATTCATCCTTTTCATCAGGCCCCTTTCTTGTGTATAAGTCTAAAATAGCATGTGGATTAAAGTGTTACGTCGAACAGACCATGGTAAGTTTGTAATTTAGCAATATATATTGTGGTGGTAGGGGAAGATCACTTTCAATACATGTTTATATAGTAACATTTATAATCTGGTCCGATCTTTAGTCTAATAACAGCAAGTCCTCACGGTAGTTTAAACATATTTTATTGCTCAATATTTGTACATATAAACTACAATTGATAGTCAAACATCAACATGTGAATTACAAATATTTAAGCAAAATGGACGGGCCCCAAGTTCGGCTAACATTAGTTACGGTCCTCCCCCAAGTCCTCCTGGTGTCCAAAGACTTAGAATTATTATGTATTATTTTCTATTTTAAGATACCGCGTGCGATGGAACGATCACGCTTAATGCGCATCAGCCAGCGGCGATGCTTTATATCAGCTTTCGAGACACGTTCTATGGAAACTATAATGGGTTGGGCCAAGCGGTGGTCAAAAACTTCTGCTCAGTTCAAATAGAACGCAGTAGAAGCGACTGCAGTATAGGTGCTCTGTTTATGGGGAATCCTTCATTGCCTCGCGTTTGTTGGATATCGTACTTGGGAACTATTACGGACAGATGTACGTCCTGTAGCGATGCTTCTTTAAAAATACAAAAACAGTTTGGTTTTACGGACGAGTATTGTGGCTACCGAGGATCTGAAGAAGGGAAACTTGAAGATGCAGATATTTCAGCTGATTCTTTGAATATAACATGGACTCTTGATAACAATGATGGAAATTACAAGATTATTCTGTACAGCTTCAGCAGCGATTTGATATGTCCGGATAGTAGACTTTGTAAATATGGTCCACGTCGATGCATCCCTGATAAATTAATCTGCGAGCCGCCATACGAGTTCTGTGGTGATGGAAGTAACCTGTGTCCCGATCTCCACAGCTCTACGACTAAAGCAACCGCCAGCCACGATCACACGGCAGGTGCCCCAGACGATCACACAGCGGGTGTCACACGTGAAATTAATGTAGGACTTAAAATTTTATTGGGATTGGTTCTTTCTTCAAATTATTGTTGTATTTCTGTTGTATAACTAAATGGACCGGAAAATATCCGGTGTGTATCAAAGAACAACAACCGTCCATCATTCAAATGACTCATAGACAGCGCATCTCTGTCGACAATACGACCGCATCTGCTTCTAATGCAGAATTCAGTGATGATCCGCCTTTATATGATTCTTTAGTCAACCGTCCAGGTGCCACTATGAAAGATGATTTGCCACCTAGTTATGACACCGTCATGTCTCATTTGCAAGATTACAAAATTGATACTTCTGTCCACATGTAGCGAGGGTGAAAGATGACTATCCACCTAGATATGATACCGTCATGTCTTATTTGCAAGATTACAGTCTGTAAATATCCACATATAGCAAAGATGTTACTGTGGAATATGAATAGCTACCTAGATTTAAACTTCTCACTTCTCATGCTCAAGATTGTAAACTAAACACATTGAAAAATGGGAGTTGCTGTATCAAACACATGCCTGCACACATGGCGTACCTTGTAGACTCTCTTTCTCAGAAGTGTAGCAAACAGTGGAAATTTTGGCAAGAATGCACGTCAGACGTCTGGGTCTATACTGCCTGCCATGTCTTAAGGCTATCATCTGTAATGCTGTACTCTCACTTCCCCGTATTTCTATCCGACCCCGGTCCGACCAAAATATGGAGAAACGGCAAGTATCTAACAAAAATAGAAGCTTTATCCTTGGCCCATCCGACTGAAAAGTATGCCCCAAGTATCCACCTAGTTCCTTCCCGTTTGCTCCGTATAGTCGTCTAGTTGGTTCCGTTGCACGTAAGTTAGCTCCGTTGTGCGACCAGCTCCATCTTCGTCCGGCAGAGGTGCAATTATATCCGAACGGTGCTCGAAGCTTCCGATTTGTATACGCATCCGATCAGCTCCTTCAGTTCTTTGTCAAATCCTATCCGACCAAAAACCACTGCTTGTTCTACTCAGACGTCCGGAGCGAATTTACATTGTGCAGACCCGTGCGGCACGTTTCAAGCGAGAGTCGGCGTTTGAATAGCCAAGTACAGATCTCAAAGATGTACTCCCACTGCCCCGTTTTTCCTTCCGTTTCTTATCCGTTTGACATCCGGAAAGTACAGGCAGGAAACTTAATGATACGGACTAAGTTCAAAATGAACTAGTAGGATACTTTTAATTCGGCGCCGTTTCGCGTAAAACGGAACGACATACGAAAGGAAATTTTAAAGTTCAGACATGTTTGAAATAATCACCAGAACATCTCCGTTCGCTCGTTCGGAAGCATATCGGATGGGATACTTATAGGATACGGACAGATCGTATACCATGCGGAAGAGGTTTGGAACAGTCGGATCACACAGGTTTCATACGGACTAAGTTCGGAATGGTGTAGTAGTGTATGTTTAATTATGCATTCACACTTATTAATACAAAACTAGTAGACCAAATATTCACGAAAATATTGAAATAATCTATATAAAGAGTCTCGTGTCAGGGATATTCACAAGTGTTTTACCAGCATGTTGAATATGCAGCAATATACATTGTTTTGACATTGTCAATATAAAATTTAAAATTAATCCGTGCGGACGTCGATCTAATAAAAAGGGCCAATTTATGATTGAGATCCGTTTGGACTATAGTGAAATGTACACTTTTGTGACACATGTAGACCCGCTAAGGGAGTAAATATTGTTCGTTTTCACATGTGTTTGTATTAATATTGTAATGCATTATAAGTTCAAAACTGATTTTATAAGGTACGGGCGACGGACGGAAGCGTGCAAGGTTCAACAAATGCGGGGAAATCGTGAAGAATACGGAATAAACTGACATGATACTGAAATCATACTTGTTATACTGAACAAGAGCGTGCGTGGAATGTTTTTTTCGTTTGGTTCGTAAACAGTGCGTTCTGATCGGCCAGGATGCGGAAGGAGTTTGGTAGTCCGACCTAACCGTATTAAACGTGTCTGTTCCGACCGTTCCAAACCTCGTCAGAATGGTATACGATCTGTCCATATCATATAAGTGTCCCATCCGACCTTATTTCGAACGAGCGAACGGAGACGTTCTGGCGATTATTTTATTTTTTTTAAAATTTCCTTCCGTTTCTCGCGAAACGGAGCCGAATTAAAAGTATCATTCTAGTTAATTCCGAACTAAGTCCGTATTATAAAGTTTCATGCCAGTACTTTTCGGATGTCAAATGGATAAGAAACGGAAGGAGATACGGGGCAGTGGGAGTACGCTCTGGATCTGAAAAATACGTGTGCCGTTCATGCTGTATGAAATACACTAGGTCGTTCCTTTAGATTGTATAGACGGTGTAGATCGATTATTACAGCTTAACCCGTTCACTACCATACCCCGAGTGTAGTAAAATATGCAAACTGCTTGAATCCGAATGAGACGCCAAGTAACTCGGCTTCTCATTTGGATTCAAGCTGTTTGCCACTCTGCTAATCATACACTGCCAATGGTTTTACCAAAGGTCGAGATACTGTGTTAAGTCTAAAGCGGAAGTAGAATAAATATTGCGCATGTCTATAATTTGCCTGGCCGTGGATATGTTAATTTCCGTAATAGGGTCACTGGCCCGCCCCATCTAAACGATTAAATCGAAATCAAATTCAATCGTAATCCTTTACCTAATATTCTTTATTTGGACTCGCCCAGAATAAAGCATCTGATGAAAGGCTGAATAATGAATCGAAATTCTCAAGTTTGAATGATTTTTAAACCAATGTGGAAAATGAAGAAGCTGCTCTTTATGAGTAAATGCTTCTTTCCCACAATGTTTTCAAATGTCTTGCTCTAAATTTTCACGAAAAAGCGTTTCTATGAGATAAAGCGTTTAGACCACATCTACAGATATCAACCTTACTTTATTACCACTGCACTGAACTTTTGACCGTCATTGAAGCATTCCATGTTGTCACTGGCAGTGAACAGTTTAGTATAGTGGCAATAAAATTAAGAAACATATTTGGGGTTGCATAAATGAGTTTGAGCAAAGTATCTGCTCGAGAAGTTAAGTGAAAGTTGGGCCTGGAACTCATGAACAAAGCTATGCAAATTCGACGGTACATATTTTCTTACGATACATTAGCTGGTATTTCAGATTTAACTCCTGATAATGAGTATACAATTTCATCATGGAATTCATTACATTTTAAATTTTAAAATTTTAACGCTATAATGATGCATTCAACATGAATACGAACAATAAGTTATTCATGAATTTGTTAAAGCTTTAATGTCAAAATTCACGAGTGATGGTGTTATATTATATATATTATATAAGTTATATTAATGTCATTTTCGCAATACAATTGTTAAATGGTGATGATTTTAATATTGTAATTAATCAGAAACGACCATTGAAGCCGATAAATCTTTTAACCATCTCGAAATTTGCATATGAATATATGTAGTTTGAAAAAGTCGCTGTAGTAGAGCTTATTCCAAGATAAGTCTGTGACCCTTCACTGCCGGTAGCAATGCTGATCATCCGGTTCAAAGCTGTTTGCATATGCCACTATGGTTCGGGGTAGGCAGTGAAGGGGTTAGGTGATGCATAGTTTGGTACTTTATAAAAACCGTGTAGACCCTGACCCGACACCACGTTCTTAACGCAGTGGTGTATCTGGGTCTACGTTGTTTGCATTGCTGAAAAGGCCCCGTTCCCAGATTTCTTTTTTAATTTGAACTCATTTTGTAATGGCAACACCATCTGAGAAGAAATAAAGATATGTGATCAAAGGGATACTCTATGATCCCTTTCATCAAGCTCTACTCTATTTGCCAATAATGCATATACTTATTTTGTGTATTCAATTCTTAATAAAAAGCATAAATTCCACCGGACACAAACCGGACATGATTCAAGAGCTATTTAACCCCTTCACGGCCGGAACCTACTGCTGCATTTTTAAACTTCACAGATGAACTTATTTTTCGGCAAATAAATAAGCCGAACGTAAAACAGCTTTGATTCGGATGAGACGCCGAGTTATCCGTCGTCTCACCAGGATCTAAGCTGTTTGCATATATCACAGCTTGATAGGTAAAGTTAACCGTCAACACGTTGTTATCAGTAAATTGTGTTTGTCTTTCCGGTTGTCATGTTAGAAATTTTCCTTTTGTAAAACACGAGTCTTCTAAAAAATACAATATACATTTTCTCTAGTTTGTTTTTGGTTCAAGCCTTGTCACGTATTAAACAAACTATTCTGTGTGATTCAATATCTTTAAACTGTAAGAAATGGGTGGCATTATGTCCAAGTGTAATGCTTTGTAAGTTCGCTGTTCATATACAGGCTTGATAAGAAAAAAAGCCCATTCCAAATATGCTAGGTAAACAGCAATGGATATCGAGATTGATAAATCATTTTGAAATGTGGGTGTTTCATGCAGTATAACATTGAGAAACGTTGTTTGGAATAATTTAGTGATTATGTTCAAATACTGATGAGAAGTATAGTGTTAAACAAATTGGAAAATGTTTATCTACATACTCATATTGATATCGCTGTCTACATTAATGGAGGCTACTATTCCAGTCTGTAAGTATATGTTTGTTTTAAATAAATTGTCGATTTTCGTTATTTTCGTTATGTCGAAGTCGGCGGACTCATTTCATAAGTTCGAATTTTACTCGAACTTCGGGTAATTCGAAAATATGAACATAAAAACCACAACATTTGATTTCGTTTCGCAAGAAAAAGCGTGAAATAGGAGATAACGAGTTAAATATTTATTTTGCTCATTATTGATAATTATATTGATGATGATGATGATGATGATGATGAGGAGGAGGATGAAGATGATGGCGATTAGGATGATGAGAAGGATAAAAATAATGATGATGACGATGATGATGACAATGATGATGATGATGATGATGATGATGA